>JADRCH010000109.1:1309658-1326497 GCA_019843965.1 Rhynchomys soricoides | reverse complement strand
ATATTAAAAATCCAATCACTAAAGCTCCTATAGTGTTTAATTCTGATGTTAAAAATCAAACCAAACCTGCTCGGGTAAAATAAGAAAATAATGGGGCAGAGTCTCAACTAGGTGTCAACTGGCTGCTGGGTGTCAACTGGCTGCTGGGTGTCAACTGGCTGCTGGGTGTCTGCTGTGCGTCTTTTTTTTTTTTTTTTTTTGAGACAGGGTTTCTCTGTATAGCCCTGGCTGTCCTGGAACTCACTCTGTAGACCAGGCTGGCCTCGAACTCAGAGATCCGCCTGCCTCTGCCTCCCGAGTGCTGGGATTAAAGGCGTGCAGTGCGCCGGCACTGCCGGTGTCTGCTGCTACCGTGTGTCCGTATACTCATGAAGTCGCTCCTTTCCCTCACCTGGGCACAACTGTAATGGCTTTCCTCTCCCCTAACTTCAAGTAAACCACCTACACGTCCAGATAGGACAGAGAATATACCTGCATATCTTGACATTTCATTATGCACAACCCAAGACAATTCAAGGCAGCAGCAGAGTTAGGATCACCTATCTATGCGCCCCTCTTTACTTTGCAATGCTAGACAAAGAACTTGGGTCTATGGACGTGCTTACGTAAGTGTTCTACTCTGACCTACATCTCTAAGAGAAATCACTTGATTTTACATAAAATTAAATTAACTCACCAATCTTCAAGTCAATTTTATAAGGTAGCAATACCATATTAGTTCTGTAGTTTAGCAGTTGTTCCTAATTAGTGATCGCACCGTAAAAAAAGAAAAATACTAGTATCAGTTGAGCTAGTGTCTGGTTAAGGATTTACCGTCAGGCTCAGGATGGTGGAGGGCCACCGCAGGGGCAGTGTCTGGAAAGTCTGAGGTAAGGAATTTTACTTGAGCCTAGAAGTTCAAAGCCAGTCTTGGGAAAATAGCAACACTTTCTCTTAAACAAACACTAACAACAATCATAAATATAAATTCAAAGTTGTCAATTCAGAACCATGAGACCCTACATAAAATCCAACAGTTCTCAACCTAGACTAACAGAATCTCTCAACCCTGGCAAAATACCTGCTATTAGCAAAATACTAAGGAAAAAAACCAAAGTCTAAGTTATGACAGAAACTGATGAAACATTCGTTGCTCTATAGAAGATAGTCAATGAAATCCATCTACCTAGAGTAAGGTATGTCCACATTTAATATAGAACAGATATTGTAAAAGTAAAATAAGCTAAGGTTTTTATAGCTATTTTAAATGCCTAACCACAAATTTGACTTTATTAAGATTCTTAGAAACATTCACATTAACAAACCAATTACCCGTGTAGTTGGCAGTCTGCTAACATTTTATATATTACTAACATGCTATATTCAGTAAAAGGATTACTTTCAAACCTGCTTTCCTAAGTGTTTAGGATCTGGCCAGGTAGACACATCAAGCCAAGGGTCGTGATGAGAGCCATCAGTCCCTTGCCGGACAAGACTGCATGTGCTCTACTCTTAGCCTTTGAACGGCTGTTCCAGGAAATGCCATTCATTCAGCTGAGGTCACTGCTCTCGCCCTAAAAACACCCAGCTTTGAGCAATCTTGAATTCTACATTTTCTGAGTCTACTCACTCTGCTTTTTAGCAGAATTTTAGAAGTATGAACCACAGCTTATTACAACATATTTATTTGTAGACTGTGTTACACATGTCTAGAACAGGGATTTACAAATGTCATGGAATACAGATCTGTTCTGGGTTATTCATTTCATCCTAAAAAGCCATTTGGCCAGCAATGTTTTCACTGAGAATAGAGGCAATCCCTTGAGAATTTATTCCCTACTCACAATTCCTTTCTAAAAGTAGCCTCCCCCCAAAGTTCTCTTAATTAAGAAGTCCGTAAAAATAGTGCTCTGAAAGTGCCAAAAATAAAAAACTGCCAACTTTTTAACATGGCTATCAACAATCACCAAGGAAAGTACATAGGCAGCCAGATACAAGGGCCCTGACAACTGATTACTCATTCCCAGAGCAAAGGAGAAGCAGTATTTTCCTTGGAAAAACATTGTTACCAATGTCCCTGAGCCAAGAAGTGTGCACAGACCCAAAGGAAATGCAGAAGAAGAGACAGTGGTGAGGGTAAGGGAAGGCAGGGAGGGCATCTATGGTGGGCGAAAGCAGCAGAGGTCTACAAGCAGAGCAGAGGGCAAGACTCCGACAGCACAGAGGCCCAACAAAAATCAAACCAGGTGCTCTGCTGGCTGCAGCTGCTCACATCTGTAATGCCAGAAGGCTTGGGCAGGATAGCATCTTGGGTGGACAGCCCACCTGGGCTATGTAGTAAGACCCTGTCTTAAGAAACCAACTGAAAACAAAATTAATCTCAATTAGGCTTTCAACATATTCCATGCATAGCAAATGCAGCCAGCATGAACTTGAAATAACCAGACTCGGGATGACTCCTTGCACATATTAAGCAACACTTAGGGTCTAGGCACTTTAGAAGCTTGTCTAAGCAGAGAAAGGCTGCTTGACACGCTAGAGATGAATTCCTGAAATAAAGCAAAGTATTTTTTTTTAACATTTGTTCATGTAGAAGGCATCACAGGTCTTTTCCGTTTCCACAGAGAGCTTTAGAACACTCTGTCTCTGTCACTCTGGCTCTCCACGCACTGTGGGGGAGTAACCTGGGCTAAATGTGAGCACTGTTTTCCATCGTGCTTATTACCAAGTATAAATCAAAGGAGAAAACTGGGCATTTCTGTTGTAATTCAAGCAAGCAGGTACTAGAAACTCAAAGTGTTGTTTCTGAAATTGTAAAAATAAACTGGGGTCGCCCTGTGTAGCTGATAAAACTGTCTAGAACTGACTAATCTAAGACTACTGAACACAAGTGATCTGAAACTACCATTCAATTCATTTGGCCTCAGGTCAAAACTAGTTACACAATCACACCATTCAAAGTTAAGTAAAAAGTACAGCTAATCCTTGCTGCAGAATCGTCTGAGGAAAACGGCGTTTCAGAGTAAAGGTCCAACTCCTGGATTCTGAATTAGAACGGTGCCTCTGCATTTTTCATCACGTCCTGATTACCCTAGCTCATTTTCAAAAGCAGACAAGAGCGAAGATCTAAGTGTACTCAGGATAATTTTGGAAGTATATATGCCTAGTCCACATCCAGTGCAAAACTTTAATCAGGCGGATCTTGGAGTAACTTCTGAGCATCATGACTGTAAAACTTACTAAAATCCAAACTGAAAGACGTCGGAGTGATGAAAACCTACCCAGACTATCAACAACCACCACTAGGTGGGTCACAAACACCCGGGCCTGGGCCTAGGCATGTCTTCTACAGCAAATTTAAAAGTACCTGACTCATTACTCAAATGTGACAGATTATAACAACAGTTCGATGGATAGCTACCAATATCTGTAATAATCTAATATAAAACAAGTACAACTAGACATTTAGCTATATACTGTATGTTTACAGCTTACTAAAGTCTTGACATTATTACTAAGAAAAAAAGGGATGGAATTCAGGTAATTTTCATATATAAAATTCAAAAATTTCCCAACATCAAGTATAATAATGAAAGACTTCACAGCACTTATTTACAAAGAAGACATAACAGTGTTTCATGAGCAGCTTGAAAAAGAAAAATGTTACCTAATAGATGTCTAGCTAGGTCCACACAGAATATACACAACCAACAAAATAAAATGTGCTAACTACAGGCAGGAAGGGCAGCTCAGTGGTGGTTCACCTGTAATGTATAAGCCCTAGATTATCAATCAGTTCTAGGTTCAGGCTGTAGAGGGGGTAGCCCGAAAGTCAACCAAACGCCAGAGTATGATTATAAAAACAAGTGCATCGGTCATTTAGATACCAAAACTTCCTGTCAGGGACAACATAGACAAGGTTTTCTCCTGTGATCAGCATAGCCAGGCTGGTGGCCTTACCTGTAATGCTAGCACTTGGGAGGTAAAAATAGGAAGACCAGATGCTCCAAATCATCCTTGGCTACAGAGCAAGTTTAAGGCCAAATCTGATGCCATGTCTCCCAAGCAACCAAAATAAAAAAGTAAATAAAATATAACAGTGTAATATCTGATAGAGAAAAGTTAGGATTAATAACTGGCAAAAGTGAGGTCATGTACATACAGGTAACACACAGGTATATTTGTTGTTTTTCAGGAATGAGTGTATATGTCTGTGACAAAAAGAGGCCATGTCTCAACCAAAAATAAATAGATAAAATTTAAAAGTGTACCACACGATATAGAAAAGTTAGGATTAATCATAACCTACAAAATAGCTAGAAAGACTATAAACATACACAGACAGATTACACAGACAGATTAGGTTTTATTTAGGAGTGTATGTGTGTATGCCCGTGTGTGCACGAGCATGTGTGCGAGAGAGAGTCAGACAGATAGATAGATAGGTAAATAATAGGCAGGCAGGCAGGCAGGCAGGCAGGCAGACAGACAGGAGAAAAAGAGGCCACAAATTTGGGGAAAGAGCCTAGGGGAATGGGAGAAGATGAAGGAAGGAAAAGAAAGGGAGCAGGTGATGTAATTATAATTATAATTATAAGTTTAAAAAGTAGTGGGCTGGGGAGATGGCTCAGCGGTTAAGAGCACTGTGTGCCCTTCCAGAGGTCCTGAGTTCAAATCCCAGCAACCACACGGTGGCTCACAACCATCTGTAATGGGATGCAATGCCCTCTTCTGGTGTACCTGAAGGGAGTGACATTGTACTCACATACATGAAATAAATAAATCTTCTTTTAAAAAAAAAAATTAGTATAAAAATGACTGGGAATTGAAATTTCATGAGTTTCCAATGCAGAGTTCTCCTGTTAGTACACAAACATGATCTCATTAGCAACCACGGTAACAGTTTTCCACTTTTCAATGATTATCATAACCATGTAGCTCTAAGTGTACTTCAAAGACAAAGTTCTTTATGTGTGTGTAATACACGTGCGTATTTATTTTTATTTTATGTGTATGGGTGTTTTGCCTGAATGCATATCTGTGTACCATATGTATATACTGCCTGTGAAGGCTAGAAGAGGTCGCTGGATCCCCTGAGCCTGGATTTCCTCCATGTGAACCACCATGTAGTGGCTGAGAGTAGAACCCAAGTCCTCTGGAAGAGCAGCCAGTGCTTTCAACCACTGAGCCATCTCTCCAGCCACCAAAGACAAACTTCCTAAATACACTGAGTCTAAGTCTGGAAAGTCATCTATCCCTTTGTCACTTATTAATGTCCACATTCCTCATTCACTTTAATGTATCAGGATTCTCTTAAGAAAGTGTGAACACTTGGGGAACTTGGCCATTACTATGTAAAAAGAGGATCTTACCAGGCCTGAAACAGAAGGACATGAGTACCAACAAACAGGCTCAAGATCTGCAGGGGGCAGGAGAAAGGGAGAGTCTGGGTGAAGGGAACAGAAAGGGTGGGAAGGATGCCCAGGAGGCTGTCCTGTTGCCCTAGCACTTCCAAAGCATCAGTATGGCTTCAGAACGGGGAAGGGACAGTGACTCTTCCACAAAAATGAGTATCGCCCAACTTCTAAGAGAAATTAAGTGCTAAGATAACTTTTCAGCAAAAGGTACATTTGAAAAGTTTAAAGCAAGTGTAACCGAGTCATTTACAAAGTATACCGGGCGTTTCTTTGAGACCATGTGACAGGCGGATGGAAGAACTAGAAAGAAGAGGCAGAGCAGAGGTGCACCGGGAGTCAGGACACTGAGCTTTGAGAACTTTAGTGCTGGTGGTCTGAACACACCTCCCAAAGCCTATGAAATACAGTCACGTCCCTCATACTGCACAATCTTCTTTGATCCTAAACACTCCCACGCGCATACCCCCAGCCCTTCGGTGCATTTAACCACAGATGTTCAAGAGCTTACACTGCCAGCTCTCAGAGGCTGGGTCCTATCCTGCCCTGCCCTATACTTTCCACATAAACCCTTCACTACCTCTCAAGACCAGTTCCACCAGTTCAGGTAGGTTTTTTTCACTGCCTCTTAGTCTACTCGAAATTAGCTCCTGCTCTCCATTTTGTTTCATTGTCCTTCATGGAGTTTTTGAGTCCTTGTATTCAAACACCAGTCACCCTAGCAGCAACTCCTGTCAATTGATTCAACCTCCAAAGAGGTGCAAGCTGTGTTCACTTTCCTAACCTCCACTAGTACCTACAAGCCACCACCATCTCTGACCTGGCCTCCCCAGGTCTACTAAATACTACACTGTTCCTTTTGATTTTAGATATGAGGTCCCATCTGTCAACTATTGGACTTACTTTTTTACTTTTTTAATTTATTTATTTCTGAGTACACTGTAGCTGTCTTCAGACACAGCGGAAGACGGCATCAGATCCCATTACAGATGGTTGTGAGCCACCATGTGGTTGCTGGGAATTGAACTCAGGACCTCTGGAAGAGCAGTCAGTGCTCTTAACCTCTGAGCCATCTCTCCAGCCCCTGGCCTTACTTCTTGAAGAATTGGAGTTCTACTGAGCATGTTCTTGCCCCATATTTCTCCTGAACTATTTTATTTATTGCTTATGTCTTTTCCCGCAAGAATGCAAACTCTACACACACAAAATTTCTCTTTGTTGCCTATCATGAAATTCTTGTGTTTCTTTTCTCAATTAAAAAATATTTGCTTGGATTATACATATGTGTAGACATACAGAGGGTATCAGGTGTGTGCAGACAGAAGGAGGAGGGGGTCACTGGGTGTGTGCAGACAGAAAGAGGAGGGGATCGGGTGTGTTCACCAATCACTCTCCACTTTTTTTGTGAGAAAGGTGGATAGGTGTATAGGTATACCATGGAAACTCTACAACCTAAGCCAACATCCGATTCTGTGTAATAGACTCAATCTGTAACAGATAAAGTGAGTTACCCTTAACAGATGACAGGTTCAGGGCCTTTCAAGGCAACCTACTGTCTTTTAAGTCTCTCCATGCTCTTCTGTCTTCATCATATGAAGACAAGTATTTGGCATGGCATAAATGCACTAGATACACTGCATTAAGCAGCCATTTACATGTAACAGCATAAACAGATGCTGAATTTACCCAGAAAGACATTTTCTGTGTGAGGAAGGATGCTGACATTAACTGCATATTGGTGGAAAATGTTGACATGGTACCTCATCTCTGCTCATATACTAACTGAAAAATAGGTAGTGTCATTTTATTTAAGAACAAATGATCAAACCAAACACGTAGGCAGGTAGCTTTTTTTTTTTAATAGCAAAATGGCATATAATGTGAGAAGCTAATCATGAATAAGAGGAAAACAGAGAAAGCTACACAGGTATGGAATGTCCTGTATGTGTTACAGATTCAATAGTGGGCATTTCACAATGAGACTGGTCTACTCCAGGGACACTCCTAAAATTTGTGTTTTCTAAGAGTCATATACTCAACATTGCTTATTCTGTAGGAAGATGAAAGACTAGTATCTAACAACTGCCAATGTTTCTGTTTCCTCAAACTACCTTGTAATTGGGGAGCTTGACCTCAAAGGAATGTTTCAACCATGTTCCTTTGCATGTACACAAATCTTATTAGACCTATTACATTTAAAGCCATATGGATGATGTGATTAATAAAATAATTTTAACAATTAAGAAATCCCTGCCCTTAGTTTTAATTTTCTTAACCAATATAAATTAGAATGTACAGCTTCTGCAGCACTGATGGATATGTTACAAAATCAGCTATTAAAAAGGAATACTAGCATTCCAAAGGAATGTGAGTAACTGTCCTCAGGCCTTTTAGATTCCACACAAAATCTTTCACTTTCCTAGAGTTTACTGTACGGATAAGCAGATACCTTTCCCGTGCTAGTAACGTATCTACTTGGCAGCATGGCGGGGGGGGGGGGGGGGGGGGGGGGGTGGAGACTTGGTTCTGACTCCTGACCGTTCTAATTAGTAATCAAACCATTAATAAGACCTACAAGCCTTGACTGCTTCACTTAGAAAAAAAAAAAAACCCTGAATCTATATCTCATAACTACTTTATTAAAAAATATTAGGTGATAAAATCAGAATGGAAGTTAAATGATGAAATATGATACATAAACATTACTACACAGTAGAATGCAGGAAGATATCTGTGCAAGAAACGGTTAAGTTTTAACCTGTCCATAAAGGGATTTGATACCCAAGGTAAAGCTTTGACTCCACAGGAAATAATCATCCACACATTTTACTAAGGAAGGAAAAAATAGGGCAGGGGCATGTGAGGGCGGGAGGTGGGGGGGGATATGTGTTTATGCACGGAGAGGGAGCAAGTGTAAGGTTTGCTCCTACACACTAAAGGAGAAATTTTAAACATACAGTGAGATCATGAATATACCTACAGCGAAATCTAGCTGTGAAAAGGTATATAACACAATTACAAACTACTAAAACATTAACCTACTGAAACAGCCCAGTTGGAAAGTTGGAAGATAATTCCTTGTGCTGCAGCCCAGATTGTAAGATAAGAGAAATGGACTGACTTAAAGATTGCAAAAGGATTGAAAACTGTATCTAAGAATAAGTGAAAGCAATTTAAAACAAAGCAGAAGGCAAACAGAAACCCAACATAAAGAAAAAAATTTCTAATTCATAACTGGAAACGGTTAAGTTTAGATGTATTAAATCTGAACCGTCAGCAGGGCTCAGTAGTGCACGCCCTCAATCCCAGCACTCAGGAGGCAGAGGCAGAGGCAGAGGCAGAGGCAGAGGCAGGAGGATCTCTGTGAGCTGGAGGCCAGCCTGGTCTGCATGGCGAGTTCCAGAAAAGCCAGGGATACTCAGAGAAACACTCACTTTCTTAGGGAGGAAAAAAATTGGTGTCCAAAAGACTTATGAAATTTTAGAAGGGTAAAAGTACCCACAGCAGTGATCTGAATCAGCTGTCTAGTGTATCTTAATATTAAAGAATAAAATGTTGCTGAATAATAAATCTGAAGTTATTAAAATCAAGGGAGCAGAAAGACAAGGAAGAGAATAAATTTATTATAAACAGTAATTTGGAAATATTTAAATTTGATATCAGATTTTGAATAAAAGACTAAGGACAGAATTTGCAGAATGCTTTTAGACTTAGTTTTATGTTTATAGAAATACTATTTTCCTATGATTAAAAAAAAAAAAAAAAATCTGGGGGCCGGAGAGATGGCTCAGTGGTTAAGGAGCAAATGACTGCTCTTCCAGAGGTCCTGAGTTCAATTCCCACAACCACATGGCGGCTCACAACCATCTGTAATGGGATCCGATGCCCTCTTCTGGTGTGCCTGAAAACAGCGACAGTGTACTCATATACATAAAATAAATAAATCTTTTTTTTTTTTAAAAAATCTGCTCCTTCCAGAATCTTTACCAAGTTGAGTGCATCTAAATAGCACGCTCTAACTCTTTTGAAGTTAAGGCAGAAATAGCTAAGGGCACAGAGGTGAAGGACCCCAGATATTAGAGAAAGTAAAGACCTCTTCTTAATGAGAAGGAAGATGTCTGAGCTTGTGACTACCAGATGAGCATCATAATGCCCAGGTCATGACAGCAGAGCCCCTCCATTTTACAGTTCTATTAAAATGGTCAAAGAAGCCCTAGGGCTTAACTTTTTGCTTGTGTGACAACTTTATAACTCAAGGAGTCAGTATTAGTCAATCCCATCTCTTTATACAATTCCCTTTATAGTATAATACAGTAACTCATTTCCTTTATTTTTTCTTGTGGCCAAAAAAAGATTTAAGCTAAATTCAGAATATTATTTTGAAGGTGACAACGAAATATGACTTTGCTCAAAATAGCACAATTATAATCATATACCAAGTTGAATTTTAGGTGCTGGGTTTATTTTCCAGAAAACTTCATTACTGAGTAGTAACACAGAGGGTTGGCAGGGTTTCATTTCAGCAACACATCTCACAAACTTCAAGCTTAAAATGTGAAATCTTATAATTTTGTGGAGAATAAATAATTCCAGTAACTCACTAGAAGTCAGGAACCTGGAAATCATCCCAGAATCTCCCCTAACTTCTAATTAATTATTTACTAGTTAAACACCTCTTAAAAACCTTCCCTGGGGCTGGAGAGAGCCCAGCCATTAGCAGCACTTGTTCTTCCAGAGAACCCAGGTTCAATCCTAGCACCCGCATGGCTGCTCACACTCAACACCATCTTCTGACCGCCCAGGACATCAGGCCCACATGTGGGGCACGGGCATATACATAGGCTAATACACTAATACACACAATCCCTCCCCAAAAAGGGTTTGTTTTTAATTCTACTACTGCTGCTTTTCCTTATCTAAATAGGAAACTATTAGCTAAACTGTGTTTGCTTCAAACCATAATGATGAGATTTCAGTTCACTTCATGTATTTGACATCTTTAAACACACACTTGTTTCTAAAGACTGCAAGGAAAACACATCAATGGAAAACCAAAGACAGTCCTAAAAGAGCCTTTATCAGCATGATCAGAGGTCTAGAAAGAGTCCCTGCAGTTACTAAAAATGGTAACCTTTCCCCATTGTCCATGAAACCCATGGATGCCAAACCACCTGAAGCTCCCGGAAGCCTCTGTCCCAATGAAATTCATAAAATCCTGACTTACGTAAAATAATTCTATCTACATATTCATATTGGGCTTGTGATATAGGTTTTAGTTAGGCAAAAATAACCAATTTAGTGTTTTGCTATAATCTAAAAATACAATGTTACATGCAAGGAGGTTACCTGAGGAGAGTCAAAAGGGTACCGACTACTAAATTTAAACAGAAGTTGAAATTTTTCCCCTTCATATAAGGTTCCTGGTGCACCTTCCATGTCTACAATCCACCTAGGACAGGAAAAAGAAAAACAAAAGGAAACAGATTTAAAACGTAAGATAAAAAGGTCACTGAGCTGCCAGGCCCTGGGCGGAGTAACCTGAGGGCAGTTACTCTCCCAGGAACTCTCACACTGTGTTTTTCTCTTTGTAGAGAACTTGGGTTTTTTTAAGATTTTTAAAATTTATTTTATACATATGATGAGTACACTGTAGCTGTCTTCAGACACACCAGAGGAAGGCATCCCATCCCATTACAGATGGTTCTGAGCCACCATGTGGTTGCTGGGAATTGAACTCAGGACCTTTGGAAGAGCAGCCAGTGCTCTTAACTGCTGAGCCATCTCCCCAGACTCCTGTAGAGAACTTTTAAAATGTATCATTATTGTGTATACTATGTATGTTTGGGTAAATTTATTATTGTTGTATGTGATGGGGCATTCACAACCACAGCACACAACACACAGCTTTGTGACCCTTTCCTCCACCTCTACGTGGGCTCAGAGACTGAACACAGGTCACTACCTTGTGTTTCAGTCTTTCTGGCCCTCAGAGCAGGGTTGTTTGTCTGTCTGTCTGTTTGACGTGCGCGTGCGCTAGTGCCCATGGAGGCCAGACGAGAGCTTCAGATCCCCTCGAGCTAGAATTTCAGCCTGTTGTGAGCCACCAGAGACATGGACACCAGGACATACACTAGGGTAACAGTAATACTCTCTTCCCTATTCTTCTGTGACACTCTAGATTAAAGAAATTAGGTCAAGGTTGTAAAGCAGGTCTGAAACAAACAACAAATAAATAAAAACTCCAACATATGCTAATATCAGGGTTTACACTGGGCTCTTCCTTTCAGATCACACAATCTTACTTTCTTTCAAAAGGTTACTTTCTATAGTAATAAAAAACTTTTGGACAGTATTAAGTTCTTAGCTATCTTCCTGTTAGAAGCAATGGAAGAAAGTGCCACCAACAAGGACTTAGAGGACTGTAGCTGATACACTTACGTCCTAATCAGCATTCATTCTAAAGAAGACTTAATGGATCCCTGCCCACAATCTCAGGAGTTTCAGGCAAGGGTCTCCCCTGCCTCTCTGTGCTAGCTCACTTTCAGCACACTGATTAAGTACACACAGACTCCCATGGCACTTGCGTGAGCTTGTATTGTAACAGGAGCACATACCAATCGTTGTTCTGTAACCATCTCTAGTCATTAGAAGAGGGGAGAGGACAGACTCCATTTAGACTTGAATGGAAGCCATTAGGAATGAGTCTTTAATTACAGCTGTCATGTATTATTGTAGCTGGCTTCTCGGGTACAAAAATGTGCTTATTTTAATACAGGATAACTGGGGTTGAGGATGTACCTCAGCAGCAGAGCACTCATAAAGGCCCTGGGTTTGATGCCCAACTGCCAGCCAACATCACCTCCTCATCTATCTATCCAGGAAAATCAGAGGAAGACAGAGAATACTGGGATAAGGGTTTGCTCATGTCTCACATGGAACAAAAACTAGAAATGTATATAAAATAGTACCATGGGCTGGACTTAAGTCAACTTAAAATCAACTAAAGTACAGAAACCCTTAAAAATACAATTCATTTTCAGAATGTATGCCGAACACTTCAGATGTAAGGAGGATCCTGTTGGGAGAGGGAAATGATACTACGTATGTACGAAACAAAAAAGCCTTGTGCATTTCTATCATCAGAGCTAGTACACAGTAAATTAAATACAGCATGAAGCTGTCTAGAAAGCAAGAAAACTGTGGGGGCATAAAGGCCAGTGGTCAAGTCCTTGCATGCCACGCTAAGGAGGCCTGGGTTCAACGCATAGCTCTGTGCACGTGCTTGCACACACACACTCCTTATAACATAGAACAAGGGGCTGGAGAGGTAGCTCAGTGGTTGAGAGCACTGGCTGTCTTCCAGAGGACCCGGGTTCAATTCCCAGCACCCACATGGTAGCTTACACTTGTCTAACTCCAGTTCCAGAGGATCCAACATCCTCACACAGACATACATGCAGGGAAAACACCAATGCACATAAAAATAAGTTATTTTTAAAAACTAGGTCTTTCTCAGCTTCAAAATTCATCTCTCCCATCAGCTCATATCTACTACCCAGAGAGATAATTCAAGGAAACAGGATTTCCTGGAGCTCCTTCATTTCTTAATGTAGCAAGTTTAGGACTGACAAACACAATTTACTTGTGACATACAAAGCAGAGTTTAAATAACAGCAAAGCAAACATCCTTAATCATGCAATATTTGCATAAAATAGGTCAAAGACATGATTTCTAATATCATGTGCAATAAATTTTTAATCTTTGCTAATTAAAAAATTAATGCATGCTTACTGAATTTTAAAAAAGATATAAAATAAAAATACTCAGGAACAACAACTGTTCTACTTCTTGGGGTGTATTTTATCTTATCATTTTGCAGTTTACTGCATCACTAAAGAGAAGACATACAGTACTTTAAATTTCACAGTTTTCCAGCGTTACTAATAATCAGTGTGCATGTGTACCGTGTGTGACTATAGGTACACATGCCACGGTGTGGAACGAGATGGTCAGGGGACAGCTTTACGAAGCTGTTTCTCACCTTCTACCTTTACGTGGGTTCTCAAGATCAAACTCAGATCACCAGGCCTGTACAGCAAACACCCTTAGCGACTAAGTTTCTCAGCAGCCCTAGTCCCACAGACTGAACCAGCAGTGCTTAGATCTCAGTCATGAGTAATGGGAAGCAAGCATACCTTTCTCCAGTGAGTCTCAACTCTTGAATTCCTGTAAGTATTACTCTGAATTGGTCATTTTTTTCATACCTCTTCACTTCTAATAAAGAAATAAGTATGTACTCTATCCAGAGACGAGCTGGGTTTATGGACCAGACAAGCAGCATATAAACCCTGTCTTTCTCTGGGGTATGGCTTATTCTTTAGATCTCACCATGCTTTCCAGGGTAGTCATGAACTTTCGGGCTCATCCACCTATGTCAACCTCCAGGGCACTCACTATGGGTATGTACCACTGCACCCAGCCAATACAGCCTTTCTTCAGAATTCTCAAAGACAATTATGAATTATGACTAAACAAAATTTCCACCTTACAAATGACTACGGACTACAAAGTGATAGCGTTTCCCTGCGTCACCCTTCTCTACGGTAGACACAGTTTAAACTCAGCCTTTCAACGAGAGGCTTAGGGGAAAAAAAAAAAAAAGAGCACGGCCTGTGCTCGGAAACTACCTTACTGTGCTCAGAAACTACCCTACTGTGCTCGGAAACTACCCTACTGTGCTCGGAAACTACCCTACTGTGCTTGAAACTTACCGTTGCTCGTTCTAAGTACAGCATGGATATTTGACTTACTGTGTCTAAGGGATGGGACTCCTAGTGCTGCAGTCCGAATGCAGAGCAACGCTCAAGACCTAAGAGCCAGAAGTGGTGCACATACCTACCTGTAAGACCAGTATTCTAGAGACTAAGGCTAGCCCAGAGTCACAACAAAAATAAACAAATACATACATACATACATAAATAATAAGAAACATGAAAAACACACAAAGATTGCTTTAAGAACAAAAGGAAGGTTTACAAATTACATGATAATAAGTCTATGCTGACACAGTAAGGTTAAAAATGAATATGCAGATAAATGGAATAAGATCTGTTTACTATATTAATGGTGTAACAGAATACAATGAATACGAAAACAAGTTTTAAAAAGCTGAGTACATAATTGTACAGCACAAGAAGACCTTTGAGAATCAAATACTCACTGCGTAATTGAATTCTGAACACTCTTTTCATTTAAAGTCATTCCAGGAGGTGGGTCATTCTGCAAAGCCAACAGTTCTTTTTGTAGTCGTTTCTAGAAAATATCAATAGTAATTTATCCTCTTTAATATCTTTCCTCTATATAGTCTAAAATGGGTGATTAAATTTCTTTCCAAGGTTTGCACCTCTTTCTTCACAAGCCCCTCAAAACTCTACAGAATGTTATGCTTAATCCTTAACTATGGTCTGCCCTACAATTCACAAGCAGTGTCGGTGTTCCAGTCCTACACTGCTGCTGTGAAGCAGTTCCGAAGGTCGGCAGGTATGCACTTTCTTCACAGCTACTTCATTGAGAGCACAGGGCTCTGCGTGGGCCAGAGATGAGGTGTTCAGCAGTATTCCCTTGCTTTCAAATACCTACCATAGTACTCGGTAACCACGGAAACAGATACGCTTTCCAGGGAAATTATGAAAGTAACCCATTCCACAAAAGTCTCCTGAAAAACAGTTTAAATTCAACTCATAGCCTACTTCTGTACTTATCTTCTTAAATAGGATTATCTGAACGTGATTCACTCTCTTAAAGGCTATTTTCACACACATTTTTCAGTGTACATTAGAATGAGGTTGTTGGGTTTTCTCCCCCACACTAACTTTCCAGATGGCTTTATTTTTGTGCTTGCACAACTTCCAGCACTGACCTCCCCCTTGTTATCATCAGCAGACACGTCTTTCCCGTGTACAACACAGGAGAACTGGGGTCAGCCACACTCCCCGCTAAGAGTACTCGGCTGCTATGTGCAAGGCTCTGTGCTTAATAAGGATCCTTTTACATCATATGTTATTACTTTACTTGAACTGGAATCCTAACTCCGGTTCTCTGGAAGACCAGCAACTGCTCTTAAACTAGTGCTCCATCTCTTCAGCCCAACATTACTTATTTTATTTATTTAAGTATGTGGGTGCACATATGTGGTAATCAGAGGGCCCCTGAGAGTCATTCCTCCTCCCACCATGTGGGGTTCGTGGAGACTGAATGCAGATTGCCAAAGCTTGGTGACCAAGCATCTTTACCCACTGAGTCAGCCATCTCACTAGCTTTTAAATTTCTAGTTCTGTTTTTTCTTTTATTGTTTTGTGTGTATGAATTTCTGCCTACATATATGTATATATACCATATAATCACACATGTCCAGGGCCCTTGGATGTCAGAGGAGGGGATCCAAAACCTTGGGAACTGTAGTTAGAGATGACGGTGAGTCACCATGTGGGTGCTGGGAACCAAATCAGATCCTCTGTGAGAGCAACAGTGCTCTTGACTGCTGAGCCATCCCTCCAGTCCCTAAACAGCTAATTCTTGGAGTTAAATGAACAAATTATAAATATTTATTTATAACTCAAATGGTTTCTCTGCTTAAAAAACGGTCTCTCAGTCTAGTGTAGTAAGATAGTCCATTCCAGAACTTGGCAACCTGAGGTAGAATTACAAATTTGCAGTCAGCCTGGACTACATACTGAGATACTATCTTGGGAAAAAAAAAACAGGGGAGGTGGGAGCATATGGAGGGAAGGAGAAAGGAACAGAGAGTGAGAGGAAGAGAGAGAGAAAGAGCCTCAAATAATGGAGCCCCTCCCTGGAATACCTCAGAGAAGCCTTCTTTCAGTGACCACATTTTGAGGAACAGAAGAACTGTGGAAATTCTCCACATCTGGAGGACTTTACTAAAACAGACAAGATTCTGTAACCTAATCAGTCCTGTTCCAGTGCCCATTCAAACAAACACACAGTGATATGACAAATTTGAATACACTAAATGCAGCCCTAGCATAATCAGGAAAGGAGACTAGCTGATAAATCTGAGACTAAGATTTTCAAGAATCAGTTGTTAAAAATAAACGCAGAAGCACGCTTCCTGAACCTGACATTCCGCCCATTAACATGCTTACTAAGTGTAACTGGATCCATCATGGCTGCTGTGGTGCTGGTGAGGTTCATAAACTCATCGGACTCGCTCTGACAGCTTGGCATTCTTCTTTTTCTTTGTTTTTGAAATGGCCATATATTTACTGTTAGTAATTTGTCAAGTCTGGAGAAGTTACAAACACTCCATTTTCATCAAAAGAAAAGTACAGACAGGTTTATGTCTGACCACACTTTGTGCAACAGTGTGCAACAGTGTTATCAGACTGTATCTTTACTACAGTAATGCAGTCAACAGTGTTATCA
>JADRCH010000109.1:1227914-1309174 GCA_019843965.1 Rhynchomys soricoides | reverse complement strand
AGACTGTATCTTTACTACAGTAATGCAGTCAACAGTGTTATCAGACTATATTTTACTACAGTAAAATGCAGTTTTTGCCTCTCTGGTTTCTGATCCTTTTTCCCAATGTATGTGCTAAGATACTAGCTTGAGATTTTTGCTGTCTAACACAGTGGGATAACCTACAGTTATTTAGCATGAACACTACTGTTTAGAAGATTGGAGACTACATCAAGAAATATATTCCCAGTTCTAAACTATGCATAAAAAGTTCTTTAATTTCTAAAGTGACTCCCCTTTTATATTAATTCATTTTTCTAAAGATTCACTTGTTATTTATATGTATATTTGTCTGTGTGTGCATGCCTACATGCATGCTGGTGACCACAGAGGCTAAAAGATGTTGGATTTCCTGGAGCTGGAGTTACAGGCACTTGTGAGCTATCTGAAGTGGGTGCTGGGATCCTAACTCTGGTCCTCTGAAAGATCAGCAAGTGCTCTTAACTACTGAGACATCTCTCCAGACCCACATTAATTCATTTTCATATGTACCAACATGTTTAAATCTAAAGCACAAAACCAGAAGAGTATGTTCCTAATTGACAATGGTTACAATACATCAATTGTCAAAATAGACAAAATCCTTTACTTACTTTCAAGTGGGAAAAGACAGTAAATATTCAATAAAACAAAGTGTTCTATATGGTATGGTTAAAGGAACAGGTAGGCTTTACATCTTGTAAGGTTTTATCTCACCGAAACCTTAAAAGGGTGCTTTTTTGTTTTTCCTGTTGGTTTTGTTGGGAAACTATTCTCAGGTCTAGAAATTCTCATTGAAGGTAAAAAGAAATACAAACAAGAGAAAGGAAGATATTAAAAATGAAGGGACAGCTGGGCGTGGTGGTCTGTGCCTTTAACCACAGCGATTGGGAGGTCATCTCTGTGAGTCTGCAGCCTGGTTTACATTGCTAGTTCCAAGCCAGCCAGGGCTAGAGTATGACCCTATCTTAAAACAAAAACAAGAGTGTGGAGGGAGGGAGGGAGGGGGGGGGGGAGGGGAAAACGTGATGGGGATACCACTATGTAACAATGGTTGCTAGTGCAATTGTGCAAATTAAAAGACTGGCAGCAGGTGTGGCTCTGTGACAAAATGTTTATTTTACCACAGTATTACCACAGTATTAGTGAAGTCTTGAGTTCAAGTCCCAGTACTGTAAAAATATTAAAGACAACTAACAATGTTTTCTCCAATTCCATGTAACGAACACTAAAGGTAGAAATCAAAGCACAGGAAGCATGCTCTGAGGAGGAAAAAGAACCCCCTGCCATGGTAGCACTGCTTCAACAGCTGCATTCATATCCCCCATCCTCTTGTTTTGGAGTGAGTTTCATGTAGCCAAGGATGACTTTGAACACTGGATCTTCCTGCCTTCGTGTGCTAGCTTAACATGTGGAAGTGCAGCCACCATGACCAACTGTTACCCTAACATTAAGAAATGACTTTTAGTGATAGCTTAGCAATGAAATAAGCTTTATGTTTTAGCATAAAGCAAAACAATCCAAGTGAAGGTTTCCCTAACTGAATTCTGAGTACGCCGTCCACAGAGCTTAAGTTGCTTCTTGTTCCATGTTTTCCTCTTTCAGGAAAGGAAATGCCTAAAACCAAGGTTTTCTTTCTTTGCACTCTTGACAATCTGAAGGGACCATAAAGTGACAAGTCTGACAACTACAGCTCTCCGACTGGCAGTGGGGACCTTCAAGTACAAACTCACGGAGATTGAGGCAGGAGGGCTGTCTGTTTGAGGTCAGCCTGTGCTATGGACTCTATTAAAGGAGAGGGTGGGGTTCCATGCTCTTCCGTGCATAAAAGGTGAGGCGGAAAACTGTTATGTACTGAGAGCCAAACAGAAATGCATCAAGGGCTAAGCCGGCTTCCATTTCCAGCACTACAGCAGGGTGAACACCCTGGGTAAGTCTCGAAAACAACATGAAAACAGCAACTCAGAAATCCAAGAACAGGCTGTAATTTATAGTGTTGGCTTCAACCAAACCTGAATATAGCATTTTTGCCATAATACATCCAATAATGAGAGGAAGAAAGAGAAAATACAAGACTAAATAAAGCATATTGATATTTACTTCAAAGTTAAAACTGAAATGTTAAAAGTTACAATTCATTTAAGCATAAAAATGCGAAGGGTACAATGTGCACACCTTTGATCCCAGCACTCAGGAAGGGACAGGCAGTTGGATCTGTGAATTTGAAGCTAGCGTGGTCTATGCAGTGAGTTCTAGTACAGCCAAGGGCTACCTAATAAGACCCCCGTTTCAGGAAAGAAAAGAAAAAAAAAAAAAAAAAGAGGGGCTGGAGAGGTGGCTAACAGTTATAAGCACTTGTTCTTGAAAAGGACCTAGGTTCAATTCCCACGGAGGCTGACAACAGAACTCCAGCTCTGCCAGTGGGCACGAGGCTTGCACATAGTACACAGATACACAAATGTCTCTATAGTACAGGCAGAGGCAGAGAACACCCAGAAGACTCCCCTAACCCCTGCTACAAACACAGGCTGAAGGACAGAGGCCCAGGTGCCAGAGGAGAGATGGGAGAGAAAAAAGCAAAAAGGTGTGTGTACAGTGGAGAGGTGGGTCTGGAGATGTGAGGGGCGTGGGAATCAAGCTGATTCGAGTAGCCTACTATGTCACCTGAGGCCATGGTAATGTCCCGCCCAGCTCAGACTCCCACAGGGCCATGTTTGGGTTCACGGTCCCTGTCACTACCAAAGGGCATGTGGACATCCCTGGTCTGGGCTGCTGCCTAGGGCCATGTTGCCATCCAAGGGCAGCACAGAGCTGGCCCTGGTGGCATGGACTTAGGTGAGCAAGACATGACAGCATGAGTGTGTGAGAGCTGGGCCTGATCTTAACCAGCTGCAGCACTAGGTGAGAGTGTCCACCACACCTCACCTAGGCAGCCCAGTAGAGCTGGCCCTGGTGGTGTGGGCACAGGATAGTTGACCCTGAGGGCCAGGGCATGGGCAAGGGAGAGATGGCCCCACCCCCCTGCTGGCGATCAGCCCCTGGTGGCATAAACATGGGAAAGCCAATCCTGACCTTCACCTGGGCAAAGCAGAAAAGCCAGTCCTGGTGGCAGAAGCTGGCAGGCTGACTAACTCAGCTACCAATCAGGTTAGAGCTGGCCCACCCCCAACATCTACCCCATCTGTGAACTGCTGGAGCTTGTGTCCTGCAGAACCAAAGTGGCATGGTCTCCATGATGCAGGCAACAAACAGGCCATCTGAGAGGAGTTCCAGTGAGGACCCAGTACTGAAAGTGTAACAGAAGCCATGGAGTTCTAGAACCACACCAATACTGAACATTTGCAAGTAAAGCTGTTTGGGCAAAAGGGGATACTCTGTAATATACTATAGACTCAATGGCTAGGGGTTTTTTTGTTGTTAATATTTATTTTTTTGTTTTCTTTGTTTGGAGGGGGTAGGTTGCAAAGGCAGAGGGAAGATATGGACAGACAGGGAGTGGAGTGGGATTGGAATGCTCAACATGAAATTCAAAGAGTCAATAAAAGGTTTGTTTTTAATGAGCAGAATGGTATTATGATCCATTTTTAAAAATCATCTTTAATGTCTGGCTCAAAATATACTGGGAAACTGCCTCACAAAGTTGAAATAAATAAACAAACAAACAGGACCATAGGTTTATTCTCATTCCTATTCAACACTACAGATTAACAAGGCAGCAGAGGAGTGCAGACATCTAAGGGAACCACCAGGAAGAGAGAAGTTACAATGTTCCCTTCCCAAACCCCAAACCCCAGGACACCCAGGCTGCAAAAACAAATGTCTCCCTCTCCACTTCCCAACACAAGCACCACAGGGACCTGCCCGACAGAGGGACCTAAGAAAATCACCTTCCACCTCAGGGCCACCGTGCAGTAACTGACTCTGTAACTGTGTGAAGCCTGGTCAGAAACGTCACTCAGCAGTGGCAGCAGAGAGTAACTGTGCATGCCCAGCCCTAATTGGGCTATCGATTCCTTCCCCTCAGGGCTCATAGAACTCCACAGAGCCAGAGAATAAGGAGAAACACCATGAAACCCTGTCTTCCCAACGGGACAGCAGCTACGCATCCATAAGACCTTCCCAAGATCAAGCCAGCCAACATTCCAGAATGGATACAGGAGAGTCCAGGAGGCCCCGCTTCCTAGCTGGGATGGCTGCTGAGGGAGGGGAAGTCATGTTCTCTGTTGCTGTGGCTAATAGTAGATTGACCATACCCAAGTGCAAGGCTTCACAGACCTATGTGCATACAGGTGGGGGTAGAGAACGAAGAAGAAATGGGAGGTGGGGGGGTGATTATGACTTGAATAAAAATACATTTTAAAATTATCTATTTTTTTAAAAATAACATATGGCCAGGCATAGTGGGACACACCCTAAGGTCCCAGTTCTTGGAAGGGAAAGACAGGAATTCTACCGAGCAGTGAGTTCCAGGACAGTCTAAGTAAGTTACATGGTACAAAAACCCAAAAACTGCATCTGCAGACACAGCTCAGAAGTGAGTTCCTGCTGGTTTTGCAGAGGGACCAGTTCGGTTCCTAGCAACCCTGTTGGGCAGCTCACAACAAGGATCTCAAGTCTACACTGGTCTCCCCAAGAACCTGCATACACATGGCAGACACAGACATGAAAAGGGGGGCAGGGCAAATTAAATAAAAGAAATACCTTATATGGGTGGTGGCGGCGGTGGTGGTGGTTGTGGTGGTGGTGGCGGCGGTGGCACACCCCTTTAATCCTAGCACTCAGAAGGCAGAGCCAGGGGAATCTCTGAGTTTGAGGCCAGCCTGGTCTACAGAGTAAGTTCCAGGACTACAAAGAGAAATCCTGTCTTAAAAAAACAAAACCAAAACAAAAATTTAATACAGCATTAAGATAAATATCTTCGGAATTCATCTAGGCACACACAATTGATAATGAACCGTCAGCTCCTAAGAGCCTATACCAACCACTAAGGCACTTTATCTAAACATCTGATACTCTAATTCTGCCCCACAATGAAACCTCATTTCAGAATTGTGTCTACTCACAGAAAGATAGCCATTAAATAAGACATTTTGAGAAAAGTAGTAAGACTATCAGCGTTTTGTTTTGAATTAAGAAATATAATTCTTCGGCTGGAGAGATGGCCCGGCAGTTAGGAGCACTGACTGCTCTTGTGAAGGTCCTGGGTTCAAATGCCAGCAACCACATGGTGGCTCACAACCATCCATAATGAGATCTGATGCCCTCTTCTGGTGTCTGAAGACAGCTACAGAAAGCGGGGCTGGAGCGAGTGGGGCCAGGGAGAGAGAAGAAAAAGTGTCTGAAGACAGCTATAGTGTACTTACATATAATAAATAAATCTTAAAAAAATATTTATTATACATTATAAAAAAAGAAATATAATTCTTTAATAGAACTACAATTATGTAGAAAAACAGGAAATACATAATCATTTCTACAGCTTTAAATTTGATTCTTTAGGCCTTCCAGAGGATTAAACCTTAAAAATGTCTTTGGTTTCCTAAATTCTACACTGGAAACAAAAAGATGCATGATAATATATTAGAATTACCTATGGAGGGGCTAGAGAGATGGCTCAGCAGTTGAGAGCACTCACTGGCTGCTCTTCCAGAGGACCTGGGTTCCACCCCCAGCACCCACATGGCAGTTCGCAACTGTCTTTAACTCCAGTTCCAGGAGATCCAATGCCCTCTTTGGTATTTCTCAGGTAATGTATACAAATGGGGCACACAATTACATGCACATAAAGTAATAATAAACCTTTACAAAGAAAAAAGAATTACCCAAGTAGTTGAGAGAAACTCCAAAACACATGCCAGGGCAATGAAATTATAATCTAGAGACTTGTAAGTTTCCCAGCTGACTTCAATATGAGGCCAAAGTTGAAAACAGCTGGTTTTAATTGTGTAGGCCAACTTGAAAAACAAAACCAAACCCAGCAAACCCCAAACAGAGAAAGTCACTAAACTGCAAAGACAAAGTAGAAACAAGGAACGTGGATGCAGCAGCACATTTTACCAGTTCTGCCTTACACTTCCAACTCAAGATGGACTGGAAGCTAGAACAGTCAGTCTGCAGTATTCGCAGTAGCTTGCACTGAGTAGGTGAACACAGAGCTCACTGCTCCAGATGAAACAGAGGCTTCTTTACACCTCTTACCACAGTTTCAGACAACTGCTAATAAACCTTTGTTATGTGTGCTTCTTTTTAAGGATTCCTTATTAAGTTGAACATATAACCTCAGTAGAGCAGTTGTCTAGGATGCATAAGGCCCTACCTGAGTCCCCAGCACCACAATAAATACATACATGTATGTTGCTTATTTACTATACATTGTTAACTCACTAACATCAACTTCACAGCCACAGCACTCTAATTTACGCGTCAGTGAATCTTACCTGACACAGCATTTTCTCTAAGGCACATGATAGCATTCATGACCTCAGGACCCCTAAACAGCACTTTAATACTGGGCTTGCAGCTATTTTAAACAGAGAAAAAAAGCACAAAAATGCAAAACTCAGGATATCAAAGTGAACCCCAGAAAGGACATTTGCTTGCTGTCAGCACAACAGTGCCTTGTCTGACCTTCACTGTGTGCTTAGGGGAACACACCCTCACTGCTTTGAAATGTGACCCCAAAACACTTTCACAATTGATTCAGGGTTTCAGATAAATATAGACAAGCAGGTGGATTCAAATACAGAATCTCTCAAAGTTCAGGATACATCATTTCCTACCAGATTCTCTTCTTAATGTACAAAGTAAGCTTAATTTCTACATTTGATTTTCACACCCGAAAACGTATCTTATGAAGTCATTTGTAAAATGTAGCTAGAGTTTAAAGAAAAACCCAGTCGGGCCGTAGTGGCGAATGCCTTTGATCACAGCCCTCAGGAGGCAGAGGCAGGTGGATCTCTGAGTTCGAGGCCAGCCTGGTCTACAGAGTGAGTTCCAGGACAGCCAGGGCTATACAGAGAAACCCTGTCTCGAAAAACCAAAAAAAAAAGAAAAAAAGAAAGAAAAGAAAAGGTTAAGTTTCTACCTGGAACAGTTGACCTTTAAGATGTCTGTCCTATGGCATTTTAAAAAGTCCAAGGCCAGTGTACCTCTTTTAATTATAATGAAGATACAGAAACACATGAAGTCTCAGCAATAGTTTGCTGGAATTAAAGGCAATTTGTTTTGTTTTGTTTATTTTTACTTATGAGTACACTGTCACTGTCTTCAGACACACCAAAAGAGGGCATCGGATCCTATTACAGATGGTTGTGAGCCACCATATGTTTGCTGGGAATTGAACTCGGGACCTCTGGAAGAGCAGTCAGTGCTCTTAACCTCTGAGCCATCTCTCCAGCCCCTAAAGGCAATTTTTAATAGAACTACAATATATATTCTCTGCAGACAGCTCTCCATCTACCAGCTTGAGACTATCAAACCTGATGGACTTTCACTCTGGAAATACTCAACTTCAGAAGGAAAATAAGCTGCTATGTAAGCACTAATACACCATCTTAAAAAAGGAACTTTATTAATCAAAGACCTAAACGTATGAGCTACAGTTCTAGGACTTAGAAAATACAGATGCAGCCATGGGTAGAAGGTACTCAGCTCTAATCCCAACAACTGTGAGGCAGGGCAGGCTGGTCCGTGAGTTTAAAGGCCAGTCTCCTCTACACAACATACACAAATTCTTACAGGGCTGGAGAGATGGATCGGTGGCTAAGAGTGCTGGTTGAGGACTCTGGTTTGGGTCTTAAACACCAACTACTTCCAGTGACTCACATGGCCTATGACTCCGCTCCAAGGGATCCAACATACTCTCTCCAGGTTTCTAGTCAACTGCACACACATACACACGCCCACACATACACATAATTAAACATAAAGTTCAGGGTGGTGGCCCACACCTTTCATCCCAGTAGTTCAAAGATCAGGCTAACCTTGAACTCAGAGATCTGCCAGCCTCTACCTCCGGATGGATGGAATGAGAGGTGTGAGCTAACTCCACCCATCTTTAATCCCAGCATTTAAGAGGAGGAAGCTGGAGAGATAGCTCAATGGTTAAAAGCGCTGGACTGGCTGTTCTTTCAGGTAATGGGCCCCAGGTTCAATTCTCAATACCCACATCACAGCTCACAGTTGTCTGTAACTCTAATGCTATAGGATCCCACAGCCTCATACAGACATACATAACATACAAAACAGCAACGCACTAAAAATAAATAAATTTTAAAAAATAAATAAATAAAAAAGAGGAAGAGGAAGGCAGATCTCTGTGAGTTCCAGCCAACTCTTGTCTATAGCAAATTCCAGGCCAGCTAGGGAAACACAGTAAGAACCTTTATGAAAAAAATAAGTAACCAATTTAATAAAATCTCTTATAACTGAATAGAGAATTTAATTTCTTAAATGGGAAATGAATTTGAACAGATGTTTCTCCAAAGAAATCATTCAAATGGTCAATATATACAATAAAAGATGTTCAACATCATTAATCATTGATAAATATAAATTTAAAATCACAATGAGATGCCATTATACACTAAAATAAACACACACATCACTGTTAGCCAGAATTCATATAAACTGCTTGCAGAAATATGAAATAGGGCAGCTGCCCGTGAAAAGGCAGTTCCACAGTATGGTACTGTGACTTATATATATAACTCTATATAAAAATATATAAAATGTCAGTATCCAAGAGTTCCTTCTTAGAGGGTTCCAGATTTTCAGATTAGCCAACTTTGGATCCAAAAGATTTAGGGGGCAGCCAGGAATTAGGAGGTGGAGGCAGAGGAAGGAGGGCTGGCTAGTCTGGATTACATAGTGAGTTCAAGGCCAGACTGGGCTAGAGAATGAAACCCTACGTCTGTTTGGCTACAGAGTGGTGAGGTGGGGTTAGGGGAGGTAGGGGCTGGACCTGTAAAGAACCTATTTCTGTCATCATTCACACACACACAGACACACAAATCAATCTACATATAGTATATAAAAATGTTATGAAAATTTAAATAAGATTTTGGTATCCTAGCCCCAAAGTGGTAGCATACACCTTTACAGCGCTTGGGAGGCAAAGGCAAGCAGATCTCTATGAGTTCAAAGCCAGCCTGGTCTATAGGGTTCCAGGACAGCCAGGGATACACAGAGCAACCCTGTCTTGAAGAAACGACAAGGGACAGCTGTATTAGGTCATTTTACAATTGTGTGGCACATAGTTCCCTTGGATCCTTTTTGTACGTTAGTGGCATGCAGAGTTAACTGGGAGTTGCAAGCTATTATTCTAAGAGGGAAGACTAATTAATAAAGGATCTATCCAATCAGGGAAATTATAGGGTTAGAATTTTGAGGCCCACCCTCCCAATCTGTAGGTAGAGGCTACAGTGGAGGTGATCACCAGTGACCAATGACTAATCTATCATGCTCCCTTAACGAAACCTCATAAATTCACAAGAGGATAGGTATGCAGCTCAGTTGCTAGAGTACTTGCCCAGCATGCATGAAGACTTGCATTCAAACGCCAGCACTGTATAAACAGAGCCTAAGGGATCATCCCTGTAAACCCAGTTATATTCACGAGACAAACAGGAGGATCAGAAGTTCAGGTTCCTCCTCAGCTACACTGTAGGTTGCCACTCTAGTGTACATGAGACCCTTAAGGAATCTCACTATGTGACCCCTCATCTGGCTCTTTATTTGTATCCTTTAAAAATACCTTCACTGCTGTGCACTCTGGAAGCAGAGGCAGATCTCTGTGAGTTCAAGGCCAGCCTGGTCTATGTAGAGTTCTAAGACAACCAGGTTACACTGAGACTGTGTCAAAAGAACAACGGCAACAAAACCGTTCAATAGTTAGGTGTGGTGACTTGTGTCTGTAGTGTCAGTATTCAAGAGACTAAGACAGAACTGCCAACAAGTAAATCAGAAATTCCTTCATAGTACACAACCAACTGTGTCCACTATCTGGAGTGTTATGAGCCAACTCAAGAAAATTATTAAAGGGGATTTTGCTGAGAATCTCCAATTTGGAGGCTAACAGACAGAAGTTGGAAGTAACCTGGGACTCTATGCTTGCAACTGGTACGTAAGCAAGGGCATTCTTGTAGGCCCTGTATTAACTCTGGTCAGTATCTGAGTCGGACTGAACTGTAGAACATCCAACTGGTGTCAGATAAATGCCTTATGGAAGAGATGAACTCTGAAGTAAAGTGTCAAGTGTTATGAGTACAGAACATAGGAAAGTTTAATCTATGGACTTAGAAACCACTCCTCAATACCCACGTGAAACAAATGGAAATGTGCACACCATCATCATAGAAGCATTGTTCATCAAAACGTGGGAAGAATCTCAACTATCAACTGATGAATGAAAACAGGAAACAAAACCAACTTGACAAATGAATAAACAAACCTCTTACAACATAAAAGGGGACTTGCCCCATTCCCTGAAAACACGGATAAGATCTGCACCAGAGATAAACTCAGAGTCCCAAAGCTTATGAATGCAGCTATGTTGGAACATGGGAGCGACTGCAAACACCAGGCTTCTTCTGGGGTTGATGAAAATATGAAAAACAGTATTCATGGGGCGGATACATCAAAAGCCTTGCAATACACTTTATAACACATGGACTCCTTCCTTCCTTCCTTTTCTACGTGCTACATACATATGCAGCCCAAGCTTCACCACTGAGCTGCCATATCCTTCACCACCCAGACCATACCCTTCAATTTAACAGGAAACCAGGCCTTGACAAGTGGCATGGGGCTCAGTTTTACTCGGCCAGTTCTCGGGTTACAAAGATGACTGGTGGAGAATGCATACTAACTGGAGTCCCACTTCCACCCTCCTTCCTATGATGTAAAAACACAGTCCTCATATGACAAATAAACCATAAAAGAAACCTGCTTGTTTTCTCTACTGATAGTCAATACAAAGACCAGAAATCAAAAGGACAAGCAAAACAACGCCCTTGCTGAAGAACTTAAACCTGGGGTCCTACAACAATATAGTTAAAACTCACAAGCCACTCAAAAAGTTCATGAAATGAGGTAATCTGCAAGTGTATCAAATATGACTATTTTATGCTTAGTAGAAAAAAGTTATACAGCTATTAAAATGCAAAACTAGAATAAAAACCAAGCTTCCTGGATTCCAGAAACTGTGCTCACTCATTCATTCACCACACACAGGGACCCACCTATATGCACGCAGAGGATGTGGTGGGCTAATTAATTTCCAATAAATCCTAATTCAGAGGGACTCAGCAACGTGAGTTACTAGGATGGGGGCAGAGTGGTTTGTACTGGCTGTCAGGGCAGGCCACCCTGAAGAAATGCATCTAAGGATGTGCCTAGGGGAGGGAGGAAAGGCCTGATGGGAACAGCAAGGAACCCACACCGAACAACACAACCTGGGTATCTGGGAGAGGGTAAGGCCTTCAGTGGCGGCTCTCGCCTTCCTAGCGCTGTAACCCTTTATTACAGTCAGCTCCGAATGTTGTGGTGACCCCAGCCGTAAAGTATCTCCTTGCTACTCCATAACTAATTTTGCAACTGTTTTGAATCACAATGTAAACAATGTGACTTTGAATCACAATGTAAACAATTTGATTTTGAATCACAATGTAAACAATCTGATTGCAGGATATTTTATATGTGACCTCTGTGGGGTAGTAACCCACAGGTTGAAAACTGCTGCCTTAGTCCTGTCACAGTCTGAGCAAAGTACGGAAGCCAGTCAGGCTGTGACTGAAGTGGTCATTTGCCTTTTGTCTGATGTGCTGTAAGGGTCCAAAAATGAAGCTGGAAAATCATCTGTGAAACTA
Organism: Rhynchomys soricoides; assembly: GCA_019843965.1. Classification (NCBI taxonomy): domain Eukaryota; kingdom Metazoa; phylum Chordata; class Mammalia; order Rodentia; family Muridae; genus Rhynchomys; species Rhynchomys soricoides. The sequence continues at coordinate 1,297,289 of JADRCH010000109.1, read as the reverse complement.
CTAAAATCCAGAAAGGAATGATGATAATGTAATCTACAAGAGGGGGCCATTTGTTTCTGGGTCTCGTGCAGGTAGAACTGACATACTCTGCAGATGGTCTGATGATGGGGCGGGATGGATCTAAGGTGCTAATTCAGAAATAAAGAAGTTACGTACTAACAAAGAGAAAATGTGTTTGGGAAGAAAATTTAAAACAGCAATTTTATAGCTGAGTGTGATGGTTCATGCCTGTAGGTGTAAAAAAAAAAAAAAAAAATCGGAGGGTTACAAATTTACAGCCACTCTGGGCTACATATTAGGAGATCCTGTCTCAAAAGAAAAGTATTGTACACACGTTTACCTCTCCCACTCTTCTGGCTTAACCACTCCAAACATACTGGTTTGTGTAGCATAGGGTCTCAAGACAGCAACAAGTCTCAACAAGTCTCTGATTCCAGAGTCCATGTTGTTTATTCCTAATAGTTCTTATAAAGGCATCTGAATGATAAGAGTTCTTGGTTTTGTTCTAAACATCTCAGAGGCAGGCAGCATTTCTTTGTGATCAAAAACCTATCTCAAAAACTATCAAAGGAGGAAACTTTTAAAACACCTGAAAAACTCAACTCTTTTGCAGATACCAATTACAGAGAGGTACAATGCATGTCATCAAGTTAAGTGCTCCATTTAGGTAAGTAACAGACCAAAGTGCACCATCTGGAAGACAGCAGATCACACTTTTAATTTTCCTTGATGATAAAAAAGGCCTTTAAACAGTGAAAACTCACCATCACAACTTTCTCAGCACAGAGCTGACACGCACAGTTTCATCCATAAAGTAATTTTATTATGAACTTTAAGGACTACTCCTCCTCCCACTGCCTTTTGAGACAGGATCTCACTATGTAACCCTAGCTGCCCTGGAACTGACTATACAGATCAGAACTCACAGTGATCAGCCTGCCTATGTATCTTGAGTCCTGGAGATTTAAGGTGTGCACTACCATGCCAGCGGCCATTCAATTTCTTAGTGACAGAAGCTATAAATCAAGCACCTGCTTCTTCTCCTACGGATGGAACCCAGAGCCTCAAGTACACTAGGCAAATGTGCTACCACCGGGCAACCAATTCCCAGCTCACCTGCTTGCTTCTTGACTGAAAAGCTAACTAATCGTCCTAGTAACTCTCTACAATGCCAAACTTCGTAAAACCTTCATTACCTACAGACTACAGCCTCACTAGATTTGAGAACTTGGTTTCAATTCTGTTTCACTACTTAGTCACTATATAATTTTGAAGAAGTTACTTCTCCAAATAAGTACCTTACAGAAACTGTTAAGTCACAATAAAAGAGTTACCTGACAAACTGCAGTAAGAATCAGATGGGAAAAAAAAAATAGTACTTAGAAAAAGGTTTACAAATACATACAAGACAATGAACTCTTTCGACTACAGAATGTCGACTTTAAAGTATTTCTGTGTAGCTATTCAACCTTGCCACTAAAAATCTCCATAACAGATTTTCCTGAAGTAGATTAAAGCAGAACTTGCTATTCCTGAACGCTTCTTCCAGCGGCAAGTGATGAGCGAGTCTTTATTATACTCACAAGCTTTGTCCACACTTAAAGACTAAAGGACTTTCTTCCTGCTTCCATGGTATCACTGGGAAAGGGTGCGTGAAGTGTTAAAAATCTATACACTTCTAAGATTAATATACAAGTGATAGATCACAAAAATAAAAGGGACAGAATACCCATCACTTTGTGCTTTTGCTCACTTGTTTGTCATTTACAGAGGACACCCTTGGGGGAGAGTGAGAGGGGAGAGGAAGGGGAGGGAGGAAGAGGGAGGGAAAGGGAGGGGTCCACAAGGACTAACCACTTATCGAAATTACATTATGTATAGTTGACAAACATCAGCTGTTACGTGCTAAATTCCTGAGATCATAGCCATGTAAGGGGTCAAATTAGGGAAACACATCAGATAAATTTTAGTAGTCCACTGCCTTACACACTCAGCCACCTTATCCCAACTAGGTTAAAGAACAGGGCCTCGTGTCCTGGCTATATAACTGAACTTACTGCGTAGACCAGACTGGCCTAGTACTCAGAGATCTTCCTGCCTCTGGCTCTCAAGTGCTGGGATTCCCACCATGCCCAACTTTAGTCGGGTAAAATTTAAAACTTCTAGTTTAAAAGGAGCCTGAACAAAATGGCTAAATACTAAATTTGAAAATATGTATGAAAGTCAGACTAAATATTTCATAGCATGAAATGAGCTATAAGAAATGGAAAAATAAATATATATAACACATATACACACATACAATGAAAAAAACTTCAATTTTAGGATTTGGCTAAAATTAATACACCAAACTTTTTTCCAAACTTTTCAGAATCACATTAAAGAAGTAATAGAACAATGCTTCTGCAGCACACAGGTAAGTCTTAGAGCCCTCCTCAAGGTGCTACACCAGCACTGAAACCTAGTACTAATAACTTTCCACCTAATTTTTAAAAATGTTTTAAATTAACAAAATTAAGTTTATGTCTACTTCTTTATCTTCTACCATTTTAAGTATTACCGTGAGCAAATCATTCTTAAAAGAATGAGTTCTTAGGGCTGGAGAGACGGATCAGCAGTTAAGGGTGCTTGCTGCTTTTCAGACTCACGGGCTCAGTGCATCTAAAGCCTTCGTCTACCCTCCTCACACACACACAGACACACGTCAGGCAAAATGCTCGTGCACATAAAACAAAAATATATCCAAAAAAGAAAAAAACTTTTTAAAGAAAGAATTCTTAAAATATTATCTCACTTGGTGATTTCTGACTTTGCTTTAAGAAGAGTGAGTAGGAAGACGAGGTGAGGCAAAATGGAAAAGAATGCATCAGAGTGTGAAATGCACCACACTCAACTGTACACCGATGAATGCTGGCAACAGCAGCTTCCTCACACGATTCGGGCGTCCCCCACGGTCCTGGCCAGGTGTTTCCAGATGCCAACATCATCCTCTATCTTAGTGTACTTAGTGTGAATGAAAGAAAGTTGAGAAGCACTGACAGAATGCATGACAGAAAAGTCAGGAGACCCAGACAGGAAGAGCTCGAATGTGAGGTCAGCCTAGGCTACCCAGCAAGAACTTATTTCAAAGAATGAAGATAAAACACATAAATGCAAGCTGTGTGGTGGTGGTACACACCTTTAATCTCACTCAGCACTTGGGAGGCAGAGGGAGGTAGATCTGAGTTTAGGGCCAGCCTGATCTTCAGAGCTCCAGGAAAACCAAACCAAAGGAACAAAAACATAAAAGTAATTATAATCTCAACTTTAAAGTCCATATTCTCTAGTTAGAATCGAAGACTCTCCTTACTTGGTTTTACTGCATATAAAAATTATTCCATTGTTATCAGGTGATCAAATCCCACATTACATATGTACAGCATGCATGTTTTTAAAATACAGCGGCTTAAGTAATCTTTTCTTAGCAATAATAATATCCCCTAAGATAAAATATGGAAATCGAATTTTATCTAAAAATAATTGCTGAGTTAATGAATACATCTGATCATTTAGTTATAGTGTTATGTTTAATTTATTTTAAAAAGAGCTAACTTCTGCTGTAAAGACAGTCAGGAAATAAATTTTGAGCAAACATACCAAAATGAAAACCACACCAAAGAGTGAGTCTGCTATGGAGCTGCGAGATAGTTCAGTGGTTAAGAGCAAGAACGACTCTTGCAGATGGCCCTAGTTTGGTTCCCAGCACCCACACCCAGCCATGGGCAAGCACCTGTAACTCAGATCCAAAGCAGGCATGGCCTACAGACTTTTGTACATGTACATACGCACCCAGAGACAACACACACAACTAAGAAATAAAAAATAAATCTGGGTCAGATGCTACTATTTCCAGGAAAAATTATCAGATATGAAATACATTTGACAGGTCAAGATTTAACTTTAGAACAGAAAGGGTCGGTCCCACTCTAATCAGACTAAAGAAAGACGCTGCTCCTCTACAGTAGTGGGTGAGGCATAAAAACAGGCATAAAAAGCATTTCCCTTACTGCAGAAGACAGAGTAAATTCCGAAAGTACCAGTCTCTTACAAACAAATCTGCTTTTTCCAAATACTTGAAGTGTAAAAGCTAACCAGCTCTCCTGCCAAATACAATCACACGTGTGGTGGATTTTAATCTTTATTTTTAGTCTTTAATTGCCTGTATCTTAAGACAGAACATCTTCAAGTGTTCATAACAAATAATGTCTTAGTACAGACAAAAATCTTAAAGCAATCACATAGCCCTTCCGCTGTCCAACTGTGCCCCACAGTTCCTTTTTAGGCCTCAAATGACGAAACTTCTCTAATGTCTCTGGGGAGACGAGTAAAGTATAACGTTTCCTGAAATTGTTCTTGTTATGCGGCACCATTTCGTGACACCTCTTCCACTAGAAATGTTACTAGCAGCTTTATTGTTCTGCAGAAGAGGCCAAAAGGCCAAGCAAATGCAAAAAGAATGCCGTAAGGAAAGCAGACTGAAAGAAGATACAGGGAAAGGGGGAAATTCATAAGAATGAAAACCATTTCTAGCACAGAGAAGCGCCAGCAACGAGATCTTGCTTATTCTTCCAGAAACAAAAGCCAAAAATTCTTCTAAGGAAGATGAGGTTTCTCTCTTTCCTTGAGGATGTTGTTAAAACTCCAAAAGGCCTTCCGCTGACACTCTACAAGAGTTCTACTCTCTCTTCCTATGTGCTTTAACACCGATAGCCCTTATCCGTAAATTAAACGCCGGCTATAGATAATGCAATCTCTAGAAACTACAATTGTGGTTGCCATCTTTGCTTGAAAAAAAAAAAAACATTTTTCTTGGATTTGCAAGGGGGAAAAAAGGAATACATTAAGTTGGGAGGTAAGAAAACCACCGTCAAATCGGATAGGGCACGGGTTAACAGACGTTTCCTACCAAACTAAGGTTTTAAAGGTCTAGGAAAGAAAGGCAAAGGAGCCACGGCCTTACCGAGTCCGCAAGGGTGGGGCATCGTAATAAAAAAAAAAAAAAATTAAGAGGGCGAGTTTCTATCGAGGCCGAGGAACAGGCCCACGAGCTCGCACGCTGGGTGGCATAGGACGCTGGGGACAGGGACGAAGGGCGGCTTCGAAGAGACGTGGGCTGCCAGGGAATGCCCAGGTGCGGACTGACAGGAGGAGGCACCCACGGGGGACGCGGTGAAGATGGGAGAAGAGCAAGCAGGAGCCCGGAGATCCGAGGCTGCGCGTGGGAGGCCGGGCAGAGACCGCGGGGCGCCGTGGGCAGGCGGCCGTCCTCGGCGAGGCGCTCTCCGGCTGCCCCACGCTCTGCCCGTCTCCGGCCGCCGGCACAGCTGTTTGCACCTCGCCGGAGAGCGCGAGGGGAAAAGCATCCCCGCGGTGGCCGGGGAGCCGAGCGGCAGCGGTCCTCGCGCAGGGGCGCGGAGCCGAGCCCCCACCGCGGAGCGCACGCCGAACTTCGCCCTTTCTTCCCCTCAGCCGCCTTTATGCCACAACTTCGCGGCCGCGACTGTCCGCGGCCACCGGCCGACAACCCCGCTCGGCTCACCGCCCGGCGATCCCCGACGCCCCGAGGTCAGGGAAGGTCGCACGGAGCCTGGCCCAGAGGTTTCGGACGCCGCCCCCGCGCCGACGCTCGCCCCGTCTCGGTGGCCCCCTCGCCCTCCCAGCTGCAGCAGCTCCGCTCACCTGCATTGACGCCATGATGAAACCATCCCCCCAAGGCCAGAGAGGCCCGAGACGCAGGGGGCGGAGCCGCCGTGCTCGCGTCACGCCGCGGGGGCCCAACATCCCGGGCACGGGGGCGGAGTCGCCGATGGGAAGGGGCCCGGGTGTCCGATTGGCTAGCGTGCGGGTGCCCGGGGGCGGGGCGGGGCGGGGCGGGGCGGAGCAGGTGGGGCGGGGCCGGGCTGGGCGTCTTGGGTACCTTGCATCCCAGCCAGTTTACACGCGGGCCCACCCTTAGTGCTGGCCCAGGCGCTGCCCAGGGTTGGGCCGGCGACGGTATGCCGAGGTCACAAAGCTGTCTGGCTCCGTGGGCATTTGGCGGGGAGGGGATCTCATTTTGTTTTCCCAGCTACAAATGTAAGATTTATAGTCCCGCCCCGCCCCCCACCCCACCCCCGTAAGTCCTTTTTACTCCTACTGCGTTTTCGCTCCTGAGCCAGATACAACTTCGCCTGGAGATGCTTTCTCATCTTTGCAGACCTATGAAGCTTCTGTTTTGAGGGACAGAGAGTCACAGGCTTTTCTACAGGACAGAATGAAAACTGAAAGCCGGACAACGCTGTGATCTTAAAACCAAGAGCAATTGAATTTGTAGAGTTTAAACGTGCTGGGAAGGGAAAGAGGGTGTGCAATTTTCTAGTTCCCCAACCCTCTAAATTGTAAAGTCCAGGCATACCGTAATAGTTGTTGTTACATCAGTCTAACTTTGATTAGAGATTTGACTCTAGCGGTGAAATCTCAATATAATAATATAGTTCATGTATTAACACTTAAACCTTAAGCCATGCCTAGATTTCTCTTCAGCCTATTCTGTGGTGGGCAGTTGCATGATCAGACGACCTGAGTGAGTTTGAGTATGAATCGCTGAGCATACAGAATTTATTCTAGGAATGCACCAGTTCTGCCAGCATTTATCAGAAGTCACATTTTTAAAGCTCTTCCGGAACCGAAGATGTCGTTTGCTTATATACCAAACAGAAAATGGAAGCCAAAAGCCTGCACCACGTGTCCTGTCTCTAAAAGAATCAAAGAGGATGACATGTTGAGTACAAGGCTTTTACTTTACCCGAATGAAAGTTTAAATCTTTATTTTTATTGACTTGGCTTCATTTTTAGACATTTCTCTAAGATATAAATATAATGGTGATGTAGGTTATCACTCTTCACACTTAAGATAGATCACGATGTTCTCTGGGAACATCCGTAAGGAAATGTGTTCAAAAAAGGAAAGATCTTTAAATATGCCAGTTATTCTATGGTGTAATATTCAAGATAGTTTATCTTCTTCACCATGGAGGGACTTTTTCATGGGGGTTTGCAAGACTTGCAATACAAGAATAAAGCGCCCTCAGAGCCCAGTAAATGAAATAAGCTTACAGGAAAGGTTCTCAACCAGTCCTTCCAGAGATCTTTGTCCTTGTGATCTCAGATTGTAATGTACTAGCTAAAGTTCATGTTGTTTAAAAGTTGATTCTTCTCAGAGGTGTAAGTGACAAAAGAGACTCCACAAACATTGCATTATGACCTCATCAGAGTAAATAGCCTACTAGACAAGGTACTCAGAAGGGAGAAAAGCAGTTACAGGAATTTTGGGATTGCTTACAGTAGAACTAATGTCTGGTCTCCAACTCACATGTGCTCAAAGGATCTTCACAGGAGGCAAAGTCCATTTTAATCACATCCTAGGAAATCCTAAGCAGCTCATAACTACCTATCATCTGTATTCTTTAATTGATATATAATAGAGGGCTGTGGTATATAGTTCACTGGGAAAGCCTGTGGTTAATGAGTAAGAGACCCTGGATTTGATCTCTCAGCGTGGAAAGCAAAACAAAAGGCAAAAGTATACAACAGATTGTTCCTGACATACTCAGGAGCAAAGAATGGTGTAGAGGCTATTTTCAATGAATATAAAGTGTTTCTGAAACTCCTGACTGCCCATTATTTGATGAAGATGCTCACATTTTTTTCTCAAAATATGGCTTATTAGTGGATACAGCAACTCAAGTGTCTGATAATACCAAAAGGGGAAGAGGAAGCAAATCTCCAACAGTCGGGTTGGAATTGACACAACCATGTTAGAAAAAGGCTCAACAATGATGAAATAAAATCTTTTAAAAAACTGTAATTTTAATAAAACATAAGTAGCACAAGATGTAATGTTAATTTCACTTGGTGATTCAAACAAATTATAAAATACATCTTTGAGAAAACTGGAGCCAAGGAAAAATAGAATGGATAAGAAGGAGTTGTTATTTAGCTGGAATCATCCTTTAGGTGATAGTAACAGAGGCAGGTGGAATCTGTGAGTTCCAGGCCAGCCTGGTCTACAGAGTTCCAGGACAGCCAGGGCTACACAGAGAAACCTTGTCTCAACAAACAAACAAAACAAAGCAGAATCATTGCTTATATGAAATTTAAGAATTGCATTCAGTTTTTAATTTCCACAGCAAGAAGAATGACTATCAGCTGGCAAAGAGAGGCAGTTCTTCCACATCTCCTGAAGCATCCTCACTTCCATCTCTTGTAAGAACAGGAGAGTGTAATATGTGGGCAGGTGTCTGAAGTCTCCCCTTCGGGACAAGGGAAAGCCTGAGATAAGGCCGACTAGGATAGCCACTGCACAATCTGACTGGATGGAAGAAATACAAGACCCTTTAGTAATGTTGGAGGACCCACAGAATGACTGCAGGGCATTGCTGCAGTATTTGTAATGCAAGGTAGTTCACAGCTGTTTGTGCTCTACTGATGCACTGGACCGGAATTTCAGCAGCAGTCTGCTGAGGCTTTGCTTACTGAAATAGGAAGAGGCAGAATAGAGGAAGGGTCTCTTGCCTGAGCCTATCTCCAAGGAGCTGTTCATGGTTGATCTCACCAGAGAAATGGAGGCAATCAACACAGACAGCTTACTTAGAGGTTAGAAAGGACATTAAATGAGAATTTGAGGGTTACATTCTCATCCTAGCCCTTTCATTAGCAAGAGTAGAGAAGGCCTGTCATCCCTAGAGTCGATCTCCTTATCAGTGTGCCAAATGGCATAACCTTCATGGCTTTGTCTGGATATCAAATTTTGTACAGCTAGTAAAAAAAAAAAAAAACATATTTAAAAATGTATTTATTTATTTATTTATTTTTGAGATAGGCTTTTCCTCTCTTGCAATCCCAGGTCTATAGACCAGGCTGACCTCCAACTCCGAAATCCACCTATCTCTGACTGCTGGGATCAAAGGTGGACCCCATAACACCCAGCTTTTGAAAATTTAAATTTTAAATACTTTGCTTTAAATATCATTCTAAGGGGCAATAGTTCAAAGATGGAGTATTCTTGCTTGGCATGCTCAAAACCTGGGGTTCCATCCTTAGCACCACAAAAAACCAAAAACTCTAAAATACTATTGGAGTATCATTTTGAGCTTTAAATCACAATAAGTATATTAAGGAATTGACTTCCTTGTAGTTTATGGAGAAATATTTGGAGTTTTAGTGGCTCGCTGCAACTGCCCAGCACCCGTGGTAAGTATAGTAAGTAATAGGCAGTTCAAGGAAACAGTCAGAATTCGAAGGTCAGTCTACAGGGCATATGCATTGCTTTCAGAGCATCATACAATACATAAATAGTAATTGAAACAAACCAAGGACTACCTGGACTCCATTCTTTTTCCTGAGCCTGAGACAGCCCAGGTGCATGCCCTTGTGCATAATCCTTGTTTATTTCACTCCTAGATTTCTTTAGCTCTGCTTTTAGTGATTGTTTGAAAAGGATGTGGCTCCTTTATTTCCTTTCAACCTCTTTAAAAACCAAATAAGGGGCTTTCCATTAGATCACTGCCATCGTGGACATGAGTCTCATACAGTCCATCAAGCTCTTAAATAAAGCATTTGTATTGTGTAAAGATGAGGTGAGGATTTACCCTCCTACCCACAGACCAGTGTCCTCCTCATCTTCAAGGAAACTAATCTTTGCAACAAAGACCGTCGCAGAAAACAACCACCAATCAACGTGCAGAGTTGTGCAGTCTAGCCCAACTGATACATCTACCACAGAACTACCCCCTCACCTAAGATCCAGGGCTCACTGCACAAGAGAGGATGTGAAGGCTGTAAGAGCAGAGGATCAGGAAATTTGCTATGAGGTTGTGTCTCCTGGAAATATCAGAGAAACTGTGACCTTGAAATCTCATCAATATGGCTTTGTAAACCTGGACCTGGACAAGCATGACACCAATAGACATGCTCAGGAGTCAGGAAGAGGAAAGGCCTCAAGCCTAGACAAAGAACTACAGGCAACTAAAGAATGCTGAGAGAGGGAGAAACAGTCTTTCTAGGGAAGAGCAGACCAATTGGCACCCTATACCAAGAGGTCAGCCCTGAAAACACACACAGTAACATTACACTTACTCATCAGGTTGTATTTGTATATTTAGGGCACACACAGACACCAGCAACAAAGAAAAACAAGCCATGAATCTGAATGATTGCAAAAGAGTACACAGGAGGGTTTGGAAAGAGGAAAGAGAGGAAATTACATAATTGCAATCTACATACTGTTAAGTACTAGGGAAATTTTTAAAAAATTTATTGAGGGCCAGTGTAATGACTCAGAGGATAAAGGCACTTGCTGCCAAGCCCGATGACCTATGTTAGATTCTCAGCACCCATATAGTGAAAAGGAAAAACTAGCTCCTGTAAATTACCCTCTGACCTCTGACCACCACACACATTACACATATACATACACCATACACACACAACAGACACATGCATCATACATGCACCAAATATTTGACATAAAAAAATCAGCCAGGCAATGGTGGCACATGCCTTTAATCCCAGCACTCAGAAGACATAGGCAGGTGATTCTCTGAGTTCAAGGCCAGCCTGGTCTAAGGAATGAGTTCCAGGACAGCCAGGGCTATGCAAAGAAACTGTGTCTCAAAAAAAAAAAAAAAAAAAGGAAACTATGGACCTACAACCATCTAAGGCACCTCCTCCTCAGGGTCCCAATGTCTTTCCAGGAGATTGCCCTAGTTGTGCCAGCTCCTAAGAATGTCACAAGCTGGAAACTGGGCTTCCAATGCATGGACTTTTGAGGACCACAAAACATGAAAAGCTATGGGCTGGTACCCAAGAAATGAGTGCTTGCCTTGATTCTCCCAAGCAATCCTAAAATGATGGTGCTAACCATTCATGGCAGATGCTGCTCATTGCCGGAAGAGAGAGCTGGGTGCTTTGGGTGACCTGGATGCTTAGTTAGATTTAGGAGGAGTCTAGGGCTGTTCAAAGACTGGGCCATAGGAGCAAAGGCCTCTGGGGACTGTAGCACAATAGCTATTAACCGATCATTTTAGAACTATGTTGAGTTTTTGCTCTGTGTGTTTGTGGTACGCATGTGTCTGTATGCATATTTGCACTTGTGTAGGCACAGGTTGGGGGTACAAGTGCATATGTGTACATGTGCATGGGACATCCTGAGGTTGATGTCAGGAATCACTCTTGATCACTCAATTGTATTCACTGAGGTAGAGTCAATCAAACCTAGGGTTTGCCAAATAGAGCTAATTTAGCTAGCTGGTTTGCTCTGGGATTTACCATTTTCCCACCTTCTGAGGATTGAATTGTACCACACATTTATGTAAGTTCTGAGGATCCAAACACCAGTCCTCAGGCTTGTGTGGTAAGTACTTTAACCACTGAGCAATCTCAGTTAATTTTGGTGTTGGTGTTTATTCTATTTAAGTTTTTTTTTTTTTAATCATTTCATTGTACTGTATGGATGTTTGCCCAAATGTGTGTTTATGTGCACCAAAGCATGCAGTACCTGCAGAGGCCAGAAGAGGGTATTAGACCCTCTGGAACTGGATTACCGACCATTGTAAGGTGTCATTCAGGTGCTGGGAATTGAACTCAGATCCTCTCCAAAAGCTGTAAGTGCTTTTTACTGTGCCCTCTAGCCCTGCAAGTTTTTCTTACCAATGAGATTTAAAGATAGATAGATAGATAGATAGATAGATAGATATAGATTAATGGAATAGAATTAAATCCTGAGCCATCTCCCCAATCCTCAATGTTCTCTTGTTGAGATCATAGAAATATTCTAAAATTGCACTCATGGCTGTTTACCAGAGTGGAGAGGCTTACTCCAAAGTACTGAGCTATACACATATAGTGAATGCTTATGTATATAAACTGTAACTCAGTAAGCCTGTTAGGAAAGGAGAGGGGGGAGGGACTTCTGTGATCCCAGCATTCAAATTCAACAGGCATTTCAGAGGCTGAGGTCAACCAGGCTACTAGGCCCTGGAGAGGGGGGTGCAGAGGGCAGGAAGGAAGGGGGAAGAAAGTGAGGAGGGCAGGGGCAGGGGGGAGCATGAGTCACGGTGGCATGCCCTGAGTACTAGCCAATTGGGAGGCAGAAGCAGGAAGATGGAGGTAGGAATTCAGGGACATCTCGAAAAATAATTTTAAAGAAACTATTCATTGTTTATCATTTTGTGTTTCTGTCTTGATTTCTTTTTTGATTTGGTTTTTGAGATAGGGTCTCACATAGCTCAGGATGACCTCTTTTCACTGAGTAGAGGAAACTTACCTTGAACTCCTGATCCTCCTCGCCTCCCCCTCCCATGTGTCAGAATTACAGGTGTATGCGTTCCCACCCAACTCCCAGAGAACTTGGTTATTTTACTGCAGCTGCCACACTGAATCTCAGTCTGCTTTCTGTCAGGTGTGCTATGGAATGGAGAGGCTTGCTGGATTTGGATTTCTTCACTGTAAAGTGGAGTGTTGCAGATCTCCTCACAACTACCCAGATGAAAGCTTCTCCTCATCTAAGCATTCCACCTACCACAGGGCGGTCTACATACACAATCCCAGGTGTGAGGCAGGATAATCGTCTCCAGGTCAATGTCAGGCTGTTCTGCAAAGCAAATTCTAGGTGAGCCGGATCTACATAAAAAACAGAACAAAACCTTCAAAACTGAGCCCTAATTCACCTTTCCCTCTTTTTGCCACTATACCCACTGATCTAGCAGTGTTCACCTAACGTTTCATTCTTGTACTGTGCCTTTTGGCCTATAATGGTTCTTTCTAAATATGCACAGATGCTTTTGCTTATTGTTATTCCTTAAAAAATACCAGTGTAGCCACTGTTTACATAGCATTTATGCTACATTACACAATGTAGAGCTATTCTATGGGAAGATATGTATAGGTCCTATGGAAGTAATATATCATTGTATATAAAGGCCTGAAGCATCTGCAGATTCAATTTGCAGGACAGTCCTAGAAGCACACTGCACCCTCTTCGGATACTGAGGGTCAACCATAATAAATGAATCTTGATGCTGGGCAGTGGTGGCCCATGTCTTTAATCCCAGCACTCGAGAGGCAGAGGCAGGCGGATTTCTAAGTTCGAGGCCAGCCTGGTCTACAGAGTGAGTTCCAGGACAGCCAGGGCTATACAGAGAAACCCTATCTCGAAAAGCCAAAAATAAAAAAATAAAACATAAAAAATAAAATAAAATAAATGAATCTTGCTATGCGCATGAACATGTTGATCAGTGTTACATCAGTAAAAGCGAGACAGCCAGATATTACATGTCTCCTGAAGGTAGTACAAGAGGAAGTAAATAGGATGTGTCATAGCTGAGAGAATCTAACTGGGGCTTTTATATCTCATGATCAGTGTGTATGGGAAACATGGGATGACGAAGCTGCATAAAGAGAGGACTTACTGAATCATACCACTCGGCTGCAACAGCCACTGTCCGATTACAGGCTATTTGTGAAGACAAATGAGTCGGTTTCTTCCATAAATGCCATAAAAGGGATAAGGATGGAAGACAAACCTCATGGATTAAAAGATCCTTAAGAGACATGGTAACCAGATGCAAAATGTTAGCTTCGTTCTTCCTAATTCAAACGAAAGAACGGCGGAAATATTTTTGAAGCATTGAAGATTTCAACACAGACTGGTAGTGTTAAAAACAAAGTTAAACAACCATTATCGAGGAAATGGTGGAGGCTGGAGTTGTAAATATGCCATTAAACATATTGGCATAGCTGATGGTTTCTGGAAAAAAACAGTGAACAAAGAAATATTCAACAGTATGTAGCCAAAGGAGAAATCCAGCTGCTGTGTGACTTGCAGTAGGGTTATGTCCCAATAATTTCACTGTGAGTAGAATAAAGCTACTATTCTTGCTGCTATGACCAAATACCTGAGGGAAAAAACAACTTAAGACAGAAAGAGTTCCTGGTCGAGGAGCCAGAGTCCATCATGGTGGCAAGCAAGGCCACAGCAGAGTGGAAGCCTGCGCTATGAGACCATTTAGACCAGCACTCACTTCCTCACTTCCGGCTACACTCACTTCCGGCTAAGCCCCACCTCCTCGGCGTCCCAGTCTCTCAAAACAATGCCACCCGCTGGGGAATCAAGTGCTTAACCACGTGAGCCACTGAGGCATGTTTTACATCAAACCATGCCATTTCCATCATAATTTCCGAAAGAACACATAATCTTGTATTGGGAACGATGCCCATGGAGTCTGCTGTAGAGGTAGAGAGGATGGCTAGAATCGCTGGTCAGTTCTCACAGATGTAACCAAAGCACATAATTTCCCAAGAATTATTTGAACCAGAACCAATTAGGTTGTTGACAGGTCTATAGACACCTGGAAAAAATCTCATGTATATCATGTGCTTTAGCCTTTAAAGACAGGAAGATCTCTGATAGCTGGAGGCCTGCAAGGTCCACACAGTGAGTTGCAGACAACCAAGACTACAAAGGGAGACTTTGTCTCAAAAAAAGAAAGAAAAAAGGAAAGAAAGAAAAGAAAGAAAGAAGAAAAGGAAGGAAAGAAGGAAAACGAGAAAGGAAAAAAAAAGGAAGAAAGGCTATATACAACAAATGTATAGCCAACATTATATTAAATAGGGAAAAAACTCAGAAATAGACGAGATTGTCCACTTTGCCCATTCTAACCCACTCTAGTATGAGAGGTCTTAGCTAGAGCAAATAAAACACATAAACAGTAAAGAAAGAACCCAAAGCATTGTATGTAGATGGGATGATTCTAAACATAAAAGACTCTAAATATACGCCAGAAGACTCTTGGAACTGACAACCACTTCCAGTAAAGTGACAGTTAATGGAGCAAAATTACCACACAAAATCACTAGTCTTCCTGTGTATCAATGACAAACTGGGGAAGAACTCAGGGAAGCAATCCCATTCACAGTGGCCTCGAGAACTATCCATGGTCCTTGGAATACTCTTAAAAAGAATGTGAGAAGTTTTTTTTTGTTTCTAAGACAGGGTTTCTCTGTGTAGCCCTGGATCTCCTAGAACTTGCTCTGTAGACCAGGCTGGCCTCGAACTCAGCCTCTCACCTGCCTCCCAAGTCTGGGATCAAAGCTGCACACCACCAGCCAAACGGATAAGAAGGTTGGTTTGTTTGTTGTCTTTGTTTGTTTGTTTAAAAACACTAAAACGTGGAAGAACGAAATGGTCCTGGGATGGAAGCACAAACATTGCGTGATGGTTGTCTTACTGAAAGTGATCTATTTACAGATTCAATTCAGTTCCAACAAAAATTCTAGTGATGTTCTTTACAAAAACAGGGAAAAATTTAATCCATATTGAAGCATAAGTGACCCCAGATATCCAAAGCAATCCTGAGCAAAAAGAATAAACTGGTCCTGTCCCTTTCTGGCTGCAGCATCAGGTAAGCAGTGCTGGAGACCTGGCCCTGGTGGTGTGGGTGCAGGCAAGTGGGCGGGCTGACCAATTCTACTTCCACCCAGGTCCAGATCCAGGGCTTCAAGTTGGCCCACCCCAACACCTCCCCCATCTGTGAACTGCTGGAGCAGATGAAGGGGTCAGTCCTGCAGATCCAAAGCTTCAGGGTCTCCACAACACAGAGCAACAAGATATCCGAGCAGAGTCTCTGGGAAGGTCCAGTATAGATGATGTAGTAGAAGCCAGAGGCCTTGAAGCAGACCAATGACTCATTGCAATTAACATTTGCAAATAGCCTGGCAGTGGTGGCGCATGCCTTTAATCCCAGCACTCAGGAGGCAGAGGCAGGCGGATTTCTGAGTTTGAGGCCAGCCTGGTCTACAGAGTGAGTCCCAGGACAGCCAGGCGACACAGAGAAACCCTGTCTCGAAACACCAAAATAAAAACAAAAAAACAAAAAAAAAAAAAACAAAAACAAAAGCAAGAAAGGGGGCCCAAATACAGGGCCCACAACTACGACTACTTGACTTTTAACAAAGACACCAAACTATGCATCAAAGAAAAGACAGCTTCTTCAACAAACAGTGCTGGTAAGTGTAGCTACCTGCAGGAAGAATAAAAACTAAATCTGTATTTCTTACCTTGCACAGACATCAATTTTTTTCCATTCCTAGCACCCACATGGTAACTGAGAGCCATCTATAACTCTGGTTTCAGAGAATACAATTCTTTCTTCTGTCCCCAGAGGGAAACATGCATGCATGTGGTGCACAAACATATATACAGGCAAAACACTCATAAAATCAAATTTGTCTATTTTTTTTTTTACCACGAAACTAAATAGAGAGCTCTCAAAAGAAATAGAAATGACTAATAAGCATCTTAAAAATATTCAATAGCCAAATAATATTCAGGGAAATCCAAATGAAAACTATTTTGTGATTCCTTTCCACCCGTCAGAATGGCCACCATCAAGACAACAAATGACGGCAAATGTTTGGGAGGATGTGTGGAAATGGGAATGTTCTCCAAGGTATGGGGAGTGGAGACTGCTGCAGTCTCTATGGAAATCAGTGTGGACATTGTTCACAAAACCAAAAATACATGTACCATGTGATCTGGCTATACCACTCCTGGGCATATACCCAAAGGCCTCTCTCCTCCTACAGAGACACCTGCACATCGTGCTCATTGCTGCATTATTCATGAGAGCTAGGAAACAGAACCAGCCTAAAGGCCTACAAACTGATAAATGGATAATGAAAATGAAAATGGAATTTTATCCAGACATAACAAAAAATGAAACAATTTGCAGAAAAATAGATGAAGCTGGAAAATACCAAGTGTCATAACTTAACAAGGCTAAGTCTCATGTTTTTGCCCATATGTGCATCCTAGCTTCAAATTTTACAGTTTGTTCAATTTGGAGTGTCTGTAGCGGTCAGGATGCTAGAAAGTGCCCATGAGAGGGGGAGGAGATGAGGCATTAAGGGAGTGAAGAGAGATTCAAGCACACAGTATGAAAGCAGAGGAAGAAACCGAGAATCAAAGCTTTAAGTGGAGAAGATGGAGTGGTAACAGAACAGAGCTGTGGGACTGGGTTAGCATGTAAGAAAACCCTTCTGGAAACTCACTCACTTGTAAAAACACACACACACAGACACACACACACACACGTATACACATGTGTGTGTGCATATGTGTATATATATACACACATATGTATGTATATATAATGTTAACTCTTTAAATATATGTATAAATATAGAAAGTTTGAAAGTTTGAACACAGGTACTCAGTATGGGTAGACAATATTTCCCATAGAAAACATGTGTTAACTGAAATCTCACTACCAGGCTTGGGTCAAGGAGGCCCCAAAGTGTGTCACAATAAACACGCGTACTGTTGTTGCTCTTGGTTGCCCATCACAACAAGATAGTAGACCTCTATTGCTAAGGCACAACTTATTTTGGTTATGGAATACAGAAAAATTGAGTTGGAACTGACCTGAACATTTCCTCCCCACCGGCTAGCTTTCATAGAGCTAGAAGGTACTATACAGGCTGCTGGGGCAGACAGCTCAGTAGTTAAGAGCATGTACTATTCTTGCTAACTAAGGATGTTGGTCCAGTTTCCAGCAGCCAAATCAGGCAGCTTACAATTGCCTGTAACTCTGGTTCCAAGGATCCTGAGTGGCATCTCTGTAGGTACCTGCATTTATATGTACACACTCTTGTTGCAGGAAGTATTAAAAAAGAGTACCGCATGTCCCTGTGCTTGCTCCAGCTACTCTCTACCCCCCAACTCCACTGCCTCCATGGCTAGCCCTATGCAGCGACCGATCGCGGTCTTTCCACCTCTGGTATGCTTCTCAACCATAAACTCCTGTAGTCGGCGGTCCTACATTCCAGTAGCCAAATAGAACCGCCAACCGAGCGGTTAGATATCACAATACCCAGTAACCCCAGCAAAATCAAAACTCTTAAAGCTTATAGTTAACCAGTCAGATTTATATATCAATAAATTCTCAAAACACAAGAAGCCCACACAATAATATCAAGGCCAATTAACAATGGTACAAGCTGTCCAGCTAGATTAGACAAATTATTTCAATATTCTAACCTTTATGATATCATAACTACCTGTGGCTGGTTAAAGCCACGCTGGTTCACGTCTGCCTCCATCTTGGCCTTCTTCCTTCTCCAGAGATGCTCTCTGTCTCTGCAACTCTTAGGTCTGCCTCCCTTTTCCCTGTCCAATCACAGGCCTCCTGCTGCACTAATATATAAATATATTGGACAGGGAAATTCTTACCACACACTCTCCCTTCACATATACTTTAAAAAATAAAAAAAAAAATAAAAAATCCTTCCTGTCTGGGCCGGCGCCCTGAGGAAGACCTTGGGCAGGAACTCCTCAGTCAGTCCCACGACACCCAGAGGAAGCTCCACTCCCAGGCGCCCTAACACACCCAGGATCACAGGATCACAGGGTCCCAGAGACAGCTGGTCTCTGAGGAGTTCTGACACAACCTGGATCATAGGAAGGACAGGCTCCAGTCAGATACAGGGAGGGCAGGTAGCACTAGAGATAACCAGATGGCAGGAGGCAGGTGCAAGAACATAAGCAACAGAAACCAAGGTTACCTGGCATCATCAGAACCCAATTCTCCCACCATAGCAAGTCCTGGATACACTATCACACAGGAAAAGCAAGATTCGGATCTAAAATCACTTCTCATGATGATGATAGAGGACATTTAAAAGGACATAAATAACTCCATCAAAGAAATATAGAACACAGTTAAACAGCTAGAAGCCCTTAAAGAGATAACATAAAAACATCTTAAAGAATTACAGGAAAACACAACCAAACAGGTGAAGAATTGACCAAAACTGTCCAGATCAAAAAATGGAAACAGAAACAATAAAGAAATCACAAAAGGAGACACCTGGGGGGATTGAAAACCTAGGAAAGAGATCAGGAGTCATAGATGCAAGCATCACCAACAGAATAAAATAGAAGAGAGACTCTCAGGGGCAAAAGATACCATAGAAAACATTGACACAACAGTCAAAGAAAATGAAAAACACTCTTAACACAAAATATCCAGGACACAGTGAGAAGAACAAACCTAAGGATAATAGGTATAGAAGAGAGTGAAGATTCCCAACTTAAAGGGCCAGTACATATCTTCAACAAAACTATAGAAGAAAACTTTCCTAACCTACAGACAGAGATGTCCATGAACATACAAGAAGCCTACAGAACTCCAAATAGACTGGAACAGAAAAGAAATTCCTTCCATCATATAATAATCAAAACACCAAATAAAGAATATTAAAAGCAGTAAGGGAGCCGGGAAAAGTGGTGGTGCACACCTTTAATCCCAGCACTTGGGAGGCAGAGGCAGGCGGATTCCTGAGTTCGAGGCCAGCCTGGTCTACAGAGTGAGTTCCAGGACAGCCAGGGCTACACAGAGAAACCCTGTCTCAAAAAACCAAAAACCAAAAACCAAAACAAAGAAAAACAAAAACAAAACAAAACAAAAAACCAAAACCAAAACCAAAACAGTAAGGGTAAAAGGTCAAGTAACATATAAAGGCAGACCTATCAGAATTACACCAGACTTTTCACCAGAGACTATGAAAGCTAGAAGATCCTGGGTAGATCTCAGAGATCTAAGAGAACCCTAAGAGAACACAAATGCCAGCCCAGGCTGCTATACCCAGAAAAACTCTCAATTACCATAGATGAAGAAAGCAAGATATTCCATGACAAAACCAAATTTACACAATATCTTTCCACAAACCCAGCCCTACAAAAGATAATAGATGGAAAACACCAACATAAGGAGGGAAACTACACCCTAGAAAAAGCAAGAAAGTAATCTTTCAACAAACCCAAAAGAAGATGGTAGCCACACAAACATAATACCAACTCTAACAGCAAAAATAATAGGAAGTAACAATCACTTTTCCTTAATATCTCACATCAATGGACTCAATTCCCCAATAAAATGACATAGACTAACAGACTGGATATGTAAACAGGACCCGACCCAGCATTTTGCTGCATACAGGAAACACACCTCAGTTACAAAGACAGACACTGCCTCAGAGTAAAAGGTTGGAAAACAATTTTCCAAGAAAATGGTCCCAAGAAACAAGCTGGAGTAGCCATTTTAATATAGAATAAAATCAACTTTCAACCAAAAGATATCAAAAAAGGAAGGACACTTCATACTGGTCAAATAGAAATATTTAAGGGGTAACGTCAGCAAGTGTTATAGGTATCTGATGAATCTCAGTGTAATGGCCTTGGGAAACACTAAGGAATGTTGCTCTTTGCTCAGAGTGAACTAACATATCTTCAAGGGAGAACATTGGAGGGATTTGAATTTTATGTTCACATTAGGGAGGTGAGTCTTGTATATTTTTGAAGACTAGTATTTATTTTCTCTGAATTTAGTCAGGAGTTGTCAACTTATTTCTAGTTGAGTGTGACAGTAGTAAGGTTTTCAAAGCCTACTGAAAGCAAGTCACATTAAACGTGTGATTTATGAGATTAGGTTATATGTGCTATTTTGACTGAAGTCAACTTTCCTTTGTCATTTCAAAGGAGAAAAAAGGAATGGCCTATAAAACTATAAGAGTTGATCTGTCAGAAATAATTTCCAATTGCATAATGTTTTTACAAAGTGATTTAATATATTTTAACCATATTATAATGTGAAAATATATTTTTAAATTAAAAGTTTTAGCCAAAAAATAGCATTTTAATTATAGAAATGTCTACAAGTAATTTCATAATCTATCAATTCTGTATTTAATTTTGACATGTTTCTCATAATTCACCATTGTATATATTACTGTGGTAGATATCCCACAGTACATACATATTTTTGTCAACATAAATTGCTAGAAATAAGTTTACTAGATAAAATTTTATGCACAATTTATACTTTGGTACTTGTTGGTAAACTGTTCATTAGAAGTACTGTATTGATTTGTACTGTTATATGGAACAGTTCTCTAAAATTTTATAACAATTAAATTTTACTATTTAAAAAATAAAAATATCTACAATTAAAATGAGGAAGTGCTCACTATAGCCAGAATGGCCTGGAATATAAAGCTCCTTAGCCCCTGAATGTGGGGATTATGGGCATTAGATACCTCACCAGCCACCAACAATTTTTAAGGACTTCAATTTTTGCCTATTCTTAGCATTGTTAGTTTTCCCAGTAGCTATAAAGTGGAAACTCCTGTTTTTATTAGCACTTCCATAACTAATGTGCATGGTTTTATTTATCATTGGGGTAATTTGTGTATCTTAAGAAATGTCTTGTCATTGAAGAACATTAAGAATCTAGGTCATGGGGCTGGTGAGATGGCTCAGTGGTAAAGAACGCTGGCTGCTCTTCTGGAGATCCTGAGTTCAATTCCCAGCACCCACATGGTGGCTCACAACCATCTATGGGAGATCTGATGCCCTCTTCAGGTAGGCAGATGTATATGCAGCAGAGTGCTCATACATTTAAAAAAAAAAAAAATCTAGGTCAGCAACCAACAATCTAGAACACAGCTTTCATTTCCTCCAGTATTTTCTGCAAGTCAAGGGATGTGAGACTAAGGGATACATTTTTACACAAAGGTTGAGACTTAAACCCATCAAAAATCAAGGAAAATATAACCTTTAAACAAATCCAGTAGAATATAACTAAGTTATGGCCTTTGTCCATCAATAAATTACCACTATGCTAAATGTTAGAGAGGAAGTAAATGTACCTCAAAAACCAAACATCCCCAGATCTAATTCCTAAGATAAACTAAGGCCAAAACCTTTTCTATTAAGTTACTAAGTAAGAGCCAGAGTTAGAACTGGACAAGATCTCTATATAGCAAGTGATACAAAAAACCACCAAAGACTTTGAATTGGTGATGGTACAATTCTTTGATGGTTTAGCTCTTCCCTAGCATGCTTGAGCCCCCGAGTTCAATCCCCAGCACTACAAACAAAAAGCCAGAATGTATAGTATTTGTGTAACACTTAGCACCTAATCTAGGAAAATGAACAAAAACCAAACATTTTCTGCCTAGCTCACAACCCTGTTACTTACAATCTTGTGGTGGTAATTGTAGTCTCCCTTAGTAGAGAAACAGGGTACCAAGGCTGGGCACACTGACACACACATCTGAACTACTTGGAAGGCTTGGGGTAGGCTAGACTTAGTTCTAAGATAGCCTAGGTAACAGCCTGCTTCCTGTAAAAGTGAGCGTGGTGCTATATATTCAGCTTATAGAGCACATATTTGAGGCTGGAAAGATGGCTCAGTGGTAAAGTGAATGGGATACTCTTGTTATATTCCCAGCACCCACATGGTGGCTGAGA
Source organism: Rhynchomys soricoides (assembly GCA_019843965.1). Taxonomy (NCBI): domain Eukaryota; kingdom Metazoa; phylum Chordata; class Mammalia; order Rodentia; family Muridae; genus Rhynchomys; species Rhynchomys soricoides. The sequence continues at coordinate 1,274,902 of JADRCH010000109.1, read as the reverse complement.
ACCATCCATAACTCCAGTTTCCAGAGGCTTTGACGCACACACCTCTGACACTTGGGCACCAGGCACATATGTAGTACACATACATACATGAAAGCAAATACACTCATACATGTATACTCAAAGCCTAGATTTGTTGATGCCCCTCCCCTAACACATTTGTTCAAGGTTTTATGGTATGAACACAAGATACACTCTCAACTCTGAGGCTGGTGCTGTACTGTGACCAAAATACCTTTTACACTAACAGGAAGATACACACACGATACACCAGATCTATAGCAATTAACTATACACAGAAATCAATGTTATCTCGAGTACCAGAGGTCCTGTTTAACTGTTAAACACAATCAACAAATGACAAATGCTTGTTGTGTGCAGGTGCCAGAGGTCAGTAGAGGATGTTAGAATCCTTGGAATTGAATCTACAGGCACTCGTGACTTGCATGGTGTGGGTACTGTGCAAGAGTTAGAAGTACTAACTGCCGAAACTTCTCCCCACCCATTGTGGATATACTCAGGCCTTGTACATTTGCTAAGAAATTTCCTGTTGAAACAGGGATCACTTGACTGAAGCGCAAGTCTTTTAACTGCGGTTTAATTGCACACCTCAGCATATGCCCACTCTTTATAAGTGGTAAATATCTACCACTATTCAGTTCTTCCTGTTTTTGTGTGAGCTTCATGTAACTGCACTCAGTATCAACAAGAATGTATAAAAGAAAAATACAGAAACAAAAATCCAACTTGAAAAGCATAACCCAATTTGGTGTAGAAAAAAAAGGTTTTTTAGTGCTGGGGATTGAACTGAGGGTGCCTTGAATATTCCAGCAAATGCTGGTCCACTAACCTCCAGGCTCCAGAATGAATTACTGAAAAAATTTTATGGTATTATTTCCTATGTAAAAAAAAATTGTAAAGATTACACATAATTTATAAAGTACAGAAAACTATTAACATCTTGATGTTATATAAAACCACCCAACTGATTACACGGCAAGACATCCTGTAGCAGTTTCAGCCTTTCATGCAAAGGAGACAATGCTAAAGAGGAAAGACAAAGTGTTGATCATACCTTTTCAGTCAACACAGCCTTTATTAACAATGTGCCATTTGCCGTACCATATACAAATTTGCCTAGTGTGTTGCAATTTTAATGTCCTGAAGTTAAGGTTACCTCTGGACCTAGCACATGGAGTAATCTACAAAAACTGGCTCAAGCTAACTTTTCTTTCTAGCTACTGTCTTTTGGCCTTTAATTCGAGCCGACAGACAGGGCAAATATGTTAGCTAGAGACTGACAAAGCGGAGGGCCTTGACATATACCACTACCACTGAGCTCTAATACTCAGCCCGAAACATAATTCCCGGACTTTCATCACAACTGTACTAAGCTATGTGCCAGCATGCCTCGAAACATTACTAAAAACAACCAATTTGCATGTAACCATTTCCTGTATGCTGGAATACGATGTGTACTTTTTTAAGAGGTAATGTTATGATTTCTGCAGCTTCCAGTCCTGGGAAGAATGTTAAAGGCTTGCAGACAGACAGACACCTGTGACAGCCAGCCACTGGAGACAATCATATCCCACCATCCCATTCACTTCAGTGCTCTCCCATGCCAAGGCCAACATATTCAGATATTTTGTCTGTTCAGTTTAAAGGCTGAATGACTACCTCATGAATGTGACTTCAGAAGACCCATGGTTTTGGTATGGCTGGCTAGGAAGGTAGCTCTGGTGGTACATCTGACTGAGAGCTTTACAGGGCTAGTACCGTATCCCTCCATTACTAGTGTTATAGCATTCCAGTAATGCAGGAAGACTAGAAGAGCTCAGCAACCTATACTCTACGTTTACATCAAACTCATAAAGTGTTGTAGGACACATTTCAACACCCTACAAGTGGTACCCCAAGAGACCACGAAGAATGGAAACCCGAGAAACCCTGACGTTAGAAGTCATGCTTCAGAATGTTCAAACACAATGCACAGAACTCTTAAATCATCATTTCCTTGACTAGACAGCTACAGCTCAGTTACTATTCTAAAAGCTACACCTAGTTAGCTTCCGAAATTGCTTTTAAATAAAGTACTTGAATTGTGGCAATAAACAGAACACAAGATGCACTTAAACAATACTGCAATTTATCAAAAAACACATAAGAAATTTCAACTCTTATTCTTCGAGTTACAAAAATCAAGGTTTGGCTAAGTTATAAACATGTTTTTCATGTAATTATTTGCATAACTCTAGTAATGCTCAGTGGCTTAAGATCAGAACTGGTTCTTAAAAAAACACTAGAAACATAAAAAGCCCTGTATTTACCTGTAGAATATATTCATTTATGCTCACATTCCAGGATTTGCTATATCAGTTATAATTTCAAAGTTCACATCCAAAGGAGAAAGCAAACCACCTATAAACTGGCATTATTTATTTATTTTTTGGCTTGTGAAACGTCCTTAATTTGTTGATGTAGCAAACAAATTTCAACTCTGCTATGCAAATGACAGAAGGAGTCTGCTCAGCAATTAACTTTAGAGTTCAATTTCATACAGGCAACATGCTATATGTGAAAAAATTACTAACTGAACTACAGGTATTAAATACTGAAAAAAATTAACAGTTTATTATAATTTATTTTATTTAACAATCTAGGAAATTCGCAGCCATCAGCAGTTCCAGTGCAATTTCAGGTGCAATTGGGAATTCAGGAATTTCAGTGGAGCTGTTAGTGTAACGGACCTTGTAGGTAAAATACATGCACACTTTCGATAGCACATGTGAAGGGATCTCTCTAAAATTGACCTCATTGGTTTCATTCTCGGCAAACTGACCTGCAAAACAGAAGAGTTATGTAAGTTAGTTAGGGCTGCACAGGGCCCTTTCCTGTTCAAGGGCAACAAAAGTCCAACTCCCTCGGAATGTGACTGCACTTGAAATGGGGTCTTTCATTTAAATTACTGTCAAGTGGCATCCTCAAGAAGAGACCAGACACAGCGGAGAGAAGAGAATGTGGAAAGACAGACCACTATTCAAAGGCCCAGGACTCACCAACACTGCCAAATCTCTAATGTCTGACACTTCAGAGATGTAGGAAAAGTTTTCTCCTCTAAGCTATTTGTTACATACATGATGGCATTTTGTGAGGCAGAAAACTAATGCTAAAAGACTGATTAGCTGTAAACAAATTACCTACACAATTCTTCAGTAGACACAACTCTTTAAAACTGCCTAATATAGCAGCTAGGTGTAATGGCACATGCCTGTAACCTCAACAGTTAAGAGGATCTGGACAACTGATCTGAGGCTGGCTCAGACTGTTTAGATAATTCTAGGCTCCAGGGAATACCCTCATAGAGACAGGGGGAGGAGGAAGGGGATAGGGGGTTCCAAAGGGGAGATCTGGAAAAGGGGGAAACATTGGAAATGTAAATAAAGTAAAAAAAAAAAAAAAAGACAAAAAATAAAAATAAAACCAAACAATTCACAGTAATGTGATTTCCTTGTAAGACACCTAATTCTGAACAAATGCTATATGAAACAGTTTCAAGTAGTGTCTCAAAATGTCTTGGCAATATACATATTATTTATAACACTGGCCTTAACTCAAATAGAGACAATGTTCTTCTCTTAAACAGGGTTTCACTACTGTGTAGTCTTGCCTGCCCTGGAACTCACTCTGTAGACCAAGCTGGCCTCAAACACAGGGATTGGCTGTCTGTCTTCTGGGTGTTGGGACCAGCAAGAGAATGCGCATTAAAGGTTCCAACTGCCTTTAGTTGGAAGTGAGGCAAGGTAAGAAACTAGTAGGACTGTGAGGTTAAAAATAAATTTTGCTTGGCCAGTAGTTAAAACCTTTTCTTGAATATATATAGGCAATACATTTATGATACTAGAGATGGGGCTTTTCTAAAGGCGAAAATCATATAAAATCAACTATTTTAAAGATTACTATTTAATGGCATTTAGTTTTCATAACTGTGTAAATCCCCCTCCCCCAGCCCCATCTAGTTCCAAGACATTTCATCATGCTAAATAAGAGCCTGCACGTATTTATCTCCCTTTGTAGATGGTATTACTGTGTAGCTCTGGAACTGAGATCTGCCTGCCTCCGCCTCCTGGGTGCTGAGATTATAGGTGTGTGATACTTCAAAGGTGGAGGAAGATCATGAGTGTGCATGTGCAAGAATCTTGAATACATGCAAATGGCCAGCAAGTGTATGAATTGGTGTTCAGTATCAGTAGCTAAAAGAGTTATGAGCAGAGAGACAGCTCGGCATTGGAGTGTATTGCTGTTGCAGAGTCTGGGTTTGGTTCCCAGCACTGACTTGGCATAACTACCCATGACTCTGTTTCTAGGGGATCTGATACCCTCTTCTGGCTCTAGAGGCTCTTACATACATGTGATACACATAAACTGATACAGATATATACTAGACATACACATACATATAATAAACCAAAAGAAAAAAAAAAAGACAAATCCCAGTCAGGGTGTTTTATAAACTGGAAAACTTGTATGTGGTCAACAACAATAAAGAAAAAAGAAAAAATTCTACCTCTTCAGATACCCTTTGGTGGTGGCTCCAAAGCACAATGAACATATGACCAACCAGTTCCTCAGAGCAACAGAACAGAACTGAAAGCTGGTGTTTTAAACAAGCACTTACACATACTTGTGTCTACAACAGCACTGCTTATGGTAGCTAAAAGGTAGACACAAAATATTCAACTGTGATAAACAGAGTTGTACTCCTAACAGGATGTCAAATACTGTATGGATCTCAGAATAGGGAAAGCAGACTGAGCACAGAAAAGCTGAATGGGTAGTTTCCTCTTTCCTGGAGCAATAGAAATTACTTTTAGAACTAGATACTAGTGGTGGTTGATGACATAGATGTAATAACTGCTGCTGGGCTGGTATGCCCTGAATTATTTTGGAGGTTGGAAGATACTTAAAGAATGCTAAACCATCAGAGCCACGAGGGGTCTGTGTGTGTTTGCCTTCTTCCTCTTTTTGTCCAATGCTAAGATTACAAGGTACCTTTTTTTATTTTGTTTTTAACATGGATTCTGGACAGCCTAACTCAGATCCATATGCCTGTGGCTACCCTAGAGCTCCAGTCCTTTTTTTCTTTTTGGAGAAGTGCCTCATGTTGCCTAGGCTGGCCTAGGCTAGAAGCAATCCTTCCAAAGCTCAGCCTGTCATCAGCTGAGACTAGAGGCATGTACCACTGCAACTACTTTCTCTTTCATGTGCCATGTATATCTAACTTGAAATGTAGTTATTAAACATTAACAGGATATATAAAGGAAAAGACACTGGATTTACCTACCTGGACCACTCAGCATGGCCTTTATTGTTCCTGATGTTAATGCATGTTCTCTTTTTACAATAAACTCATGACCATCAGAAGATATTAATTTCACATACATAGCATCAGGGCCTTCACAGCCACCGTAGGTTTTCTCCTCTCCATCTGAGATAAAGCAGTAAAATAAATTTAATTACGGGTCCATGCTTAGCAGCAGAGCATGTTCTTAGCACATGGATTGGGACTGCTCAGCATGGAAAAGGAAAACCAAATCACACTGGAGGTGAGGACAAGTGTGTAGCTGTTACTCTGCTGATGCCACTGTTGCCACTGTGTTAACTTCAACTACAGTTTTCTGCTGGGGATAAAGTAATTAATAACAAACAAAATACAGACTTTTATATACCAAGGTTTTTTCCTCACATCTTTTGTAATTACTTCTATTGTTACCATTATATTATTACCATGCATTTAAAATCTTATTCTGAAATTTTAGGAAGCCCTATAATGTAGAAGGATGAAGATGATTGTTCTGTTTATCTACTAACACCCACACTCAGAAATCCCTACACAAAGACTGGGATTAAAAAAAATAAAAAATAAAAAAAAAATAAAAAATAAAAATCACCATTTCTGTTAAAGATGTTTCATGTGAATGTAAAGCCACGTAAACAAGATGAATTTCCATCTTGAACCAGTAGCTAGCTCTCAAGTGTATGGCAGAAGACCTTTTCCCACCCCTAAAGGAAACTGTTCAGAGGACACTAAAGACGCAAGTTAACGTAACACTTTAGAGAGTAAAGCTGGTGGGCTGGAGGCAGGGCTCAGTGGTTAAGAGCTCTGGCTGCTCTTCCAGAGGTCATGAGTTCAATTCCCAGCAACCACATGGTGGCTCACAACCATCTGTAATGGGATCCGATGCCCTCTTCTAGCATGCAGACAGAGCACTCATTTCCTAAAATAAAAAAGTAAACCTGCTGAAGAACAACATCAAAACATCTGGGAAGTATGAAAAGAATAAATATCCAGTGGGGTGTGAGCTGTATCTATCCAGTGAAGTGGTATTAAAACAGCAAAATGTTGGGACAAGGCCCATCAGAAAAAGATTGTGTGTAATCATGTTAAGTGAACGGGTGTGCAGTGCTACAGAGTATATGTGGAGGTCTGAGGGTAAGCAACCCTAGCTGTTGGCCTTGCCTTTCATTTTGAAATAGGGTATTTCTGTTGTGAATCACTGCATACTTCATGGAGCTAGCCTGCATGCTTACAAAGTCTTCTGTTTCAGCACTGGGATAACAATGTGCACTACTGAACATGCCTTTACAGAAGTTACAGGGGCCTGGTGCTTTCGATTTACCCACTGAGATATCTATCTCTCCAGGTCCCTGAAAAGGCTTTGGCACGATAAAACTCTTGCAATTATAATAAAAAAGCAATTTCTAAACTAGTCAAGCTTATAGATTTTTTAACAGTTCTTACTAAGCTAGAAGAGGAGGAGGAAGAACAAGAAGAAAATCATCCAGGTGGTGGCGCACGCCTTTAGTCCCAGCAGTTAGGAGGCAGAGGCTGGGAGATCTGAGTTTGAGGCCAGCCTGGTCTACAGAGTGAGTTCTAGGACAGCCAGGGCTACACAGAGAAACCCTGCTGAAAAAAGAAAGGAAAAAAGGAAGAGGAGGAAGGAGATTAAGGAGAAGAGGGAAGAAAAAGGAAGATGAACACGACCACCGCCTCCACCTCCTCTAGTTCCAGGGAATCAGATTTATTTAAAAAAAAAAAACAAAAAAACAAAAAACAATGCTAATGTAAGGATTAACACTTTGAGGCCAGCCTGGCCTACCTAGTAAAAACACCTCAACACTAGGTACTAAGCTTATTTTCTGTTTCTTGTATGTTTGTATGCTGTGGTACTTGATTGTGATTATCACCTTGAATGGATTGAGAAGTGCCCAATGAATATATATGTTGTATCTATGAGAGTGCTTCCAGGAACTACTTTAGGATCAAGAGGGCTCTTCTCTAATGAACAGATTGGAACGTGGCAGTGTTGTGGAAAGATCTACCAGGCAAATACAGGGAGCAAAAATGTACTTGGGAGCTCTACCATATCTTTCCCCTTTATAAGGCTGCTTCCTGCAGACCAGCAGCTGAGCAGCGCTGCTCAGCATGCATTCTCCTTGTTATAATGAATGAAATACCTGAAATTGGGAGCAAATATAAACCTTTCAAGTTTTTGCAGGTATTTATCTAGTCAGAGGGACATGGAAAAACCAAGACACAACTATTCTGCATATTTGTTATTTATTAAAAGTCTCATTATTCTTGGCAGGGGTGGTGGTGGTGGAATTCAAGACAGGGTTTCTCTGTGTAGTCCTGGGTGTCCTCGAACTCACTCTGTAGACCTGGCTGATCTCAAACATAGGGATGTGCTTGCCTCTGCCTCATGAGTGTTGGGACTGAAGGAGTGCACCATCACCATCTGGTGTAAAAGTCTCATTATTAAGGTATTGACAAGACAGTACTAATTTTATTTGACACAATATTGTTACTGTGTATTGTTATCTTACAGAGATGCAGAGTAACAAACTATTCATGCAAACATTAATTTCATTTCAGCCATTTTCTTATGGTGACTTTGAAGCCACCCTTTGGTGTCTATATGGATGTGTTCAAGTGCTCATCTTGAGCAATAAGTCATGTGTGTAAGGCCCACAGGTGCCTTTAGTTGAAAGGAAAAACCAGCTCCCAGTGATTAAACACAAAATCACCTCTGTACAACTTACCCATTATTTTCTTATAAAATTCTATTTGATCCCAGAGGAACTTTAGTAGTTTTCTGGAAAAAAAAAAAAAAAAAAGCATACAACAATTAATGCTGTACTTGCATTTCCCATACATTTCTACTTACTGTTGTTACTGATGCTAATCATTTTAGGACTCTCCCTCCTAACAGGTCATGATTCCAACACGCTCTCAACTTCAGTTGGGGCATCAGAATTCCAGAAGGATTATTTAAAAGTAACGATTATAAACTGGTTGTCCAGGGTAGCAGTAGAGCTCTGGGGCAATGTGAATGTGCAAAGCTCTAGGTGTCAAACCTACCCCTGGCATGGTATGGAATCCCATGGTGTCAGCCTTAAAAAAAAAAAATGTATAAAAGCAGCCGATAACAAGAGTGGCAGGAAGATTGCTAGTTTATTAGAAAGGCCAGTCGATAGGGAAACAACCAAACCAAACCAAACGTGAAGCTCATATAGAGATTTCGGTCTGTAGCTGAGCTCTTGCATCTGCTTGTTGTGCACAGGTTTTACCTTCCATCCCAGAGTTAACACATATAATTTGACTGATTGATGGTGCTAGTGCTGAGGCAGTTGTAAAGTCAACAATACAGCATGTGAAAAAAGCTCTGCTCATCAAAAATGCACACACAAACCGCAAACAACAACAACTAAAATCCCTAAACTTAAACCCAAGAACCAAAAACCACCATTTCAAAACGTTCTAGATCACTGCTTTTCCTGTTGAGAATCTTAAGAAAACTGTGTGTCCTGTTGTCATCAGAAAACTAGTCATTTCCCCCTGGTTTCTAAATGGTGGCTTTAAAATTCTTTTAGCATTTTATCCCAGATAGTCATTCAAGCAGCTGACAGTGAGCCTCTAGTTACTTTAAGCTTGCTAGAGGACTGAAGGCTTTTTTTCCTAGGCATTGACAACAGAATGAATTTTAGATAGAATCAGGTTCAAGACTGACTTAAATCTTATTTCAATAATAATTGACACTGAAGTCATGTTAGCTTCTCAGATTAATAATTCCATGTGCCTTCTTCATGGCAATGAGCTACAGGGCAATCCTTCAGTGGGGATTAAAAAAGAACCCTCCATCCTGCCCATACACCAAGCAAATGCTTATCTGATGAATGGTTATGCAGTATAGCCAATGAATGACATGAAGTATGTACCATGCAAAGGTAAGGCTTGCTTGCTCTCTTATTAAAAAAATGTGCACATGTGCATTTTATTCTTCTATCCATTCTGTGTACACAAGGTACTAAAGTTCTGAATTTAACAATGAAGGGTTAAGTGTTAAAAACTTTTGGGAAATCTTAAATTTATAAAATAAAATTTCTACAGAGTCATTTTTTTTTCAGTAATTTCAATAACTTGTACCACTTCTAAGATGAGATAAAGGAGAGAAAAGGACTACCTGGCAAAGCCGTCAATACCTATGGGCTTACTCACTGGTGATCACTGCAGTTAATTCCCTTACCTTTCAGATAAACATCTTCTGTAAAAATAAGTCTCCCAAAAGAGACTATCATTCCCCTAGAGATCAGGAATCTCATGGCTTCTACTACTTAGTGACTGCATTAGGGTTTAAAGCCTGATAGATTTGAAGTGCTTTTCCCCCCCTCATGGCAGTGTTTCTCTATATACTCCTGCCTCCTGCAACTTGCTTATAGACCAGGATGGCCTCAAACTCATGATATTTGCCTACCTCTGCCTCTAATGATTTTTTATGTTCACTAATGTTTTGCCTGCATTATGTCTGTGTAGGGGTGTCAGTTCCCTGGTAACTAAAATTACAGATAGTTGTGAGCTGCCGGGTGGATGCTTGGAACTGAACCCAGGTCCTCTGGAATAGTGGCCAGTGTTCTTAAGCATTGAGCCATCTCTCTAGTCCCGAATTTACAATTTTTTTTTTTTTTTTTTTAAAAAAAGATAGACTTTCTCCACACAAGAGTTCTGGTTGTCTTGAACTTGAACTTGCTCTGTAGAACATGCCCTTGACCTCAAAGAGATTCAACTGCCCTTGCCTCCAGAGTGATGGGATTAAAGGCAAGTATCACCACACTCAACTTTTCTTTATTTTTTGTTTTTCTTCGAGACAGGGTTTCTCTGTGTAGCCCTGGCTATCCTGGAACTCACTCTGTAGACCAGGCTGGCCTCAATCTCAGAAATCCTCCTGCCTCTGCCTCTGCTTCCGGAGTGCTGGGATTAAAGGTGTGAGCCACCACTGCCTGGCCACACTCAACTTTTAACCTGGTCTTAACTTGTTTTATTTTTAAACTAGCTCCATGTGAATTAACTTTATTTTTTTTAAGTTGATGACATATATCCTTGGATGGTTCTCTAAAAATTTAAAACTGTGTTCCATGTCTGTCTGTAATAAAAGGCAACTAAAAACCCTAAGCAGCCACTGTGTTTATACCCTCTTTTCATCTTACAGATGAAAGAGTTGGAAAGCCTTCAAGTATGAGAACTTCAAGTGTTCGACTTTTCTATCTAAACAATCTCTATAATAAAAACACCTAGGCTGTTTATTTATAAACTAGCTGCAGCTAAGCAACCGTGAGACTCATCCTTTGGGAAGCAACGGCTTCTCTACAGACTGTAGTAAATCAGGGCTAGCATGTAAGCAAAGTGTAGTTTAAAGGAGTAGGAGTCTACCACCATCAACATTATTTAAAATCACACATGGTTAAGTGTGTAGCTCAATACGCAGAAACTCACATTTGGAGACCAACCTCACCTGGAACACACACAATCCCCATGTAAGGGGGCTCTGCCTTTAGGAAGTGCCGAGACTCTGGCAGCAATGCAATCACAGTCAATGCAATACAATCACATGTCAATGCAATCCAATCACAGTCAATGCTCTACTTACAATCCTAGCAGTTTTAGTCAAGGCTGGGCGGTATACACCTGTAATCCCACTCAGGGTGCTAAAGCAGAGAATTCTTAGTTTGAGGCCAACCCAGTCTCAGTAGACCAAAACCAAACCAGGATCAACAAGAACACTGGATAGTCAATACAACTAACTGAAATCCTTTGGATAAGTAGATGTTACCCCAAAAGAAGCTGTTCCAAGAAGGTTCATGGGTGGCTACAAACCTTCAACAGAAAATGTGTTGCCTGTGAAAAGACAGTGTTTGGCCTGGGTGATTAAGTAATGGAATTATTTTACCAAGTTGAAAGGAGAGAGAGAGATCTAAGGAACAAACTAATCTTCCAAGTCAGCCCGTGAGGTCCTCAAGAGTGTACAACATCTGAGTGCGGTTGAAAATGTTTAGAACTACCCACCGCACAAACACTACTGAGGGAGTACTATGCCCTGTTCTGTCCTATGTACAGGAGACAGAACACAGATTCTAACCTCATGGAAAACAATGGCAGGGACAAGCCCAGCTTCATGGAGCATTAATGAAATCCTAGCTCTTGAGATAGAAGCAGAATTACCATGAGTTTAAGGTCTGCCAAGAGTAACAGTGAGTTATTGGATCAACTACCACCCCCACCCAAAAGGGTTCTTTCTGTAGGTGTGTGTCTATCAGAAAACCAAACTGTGTATGATGGAAGAAGTTCTATGGGGAAATAAAGCAGAGGAAGGTAGGCTGGGAATGAAGACAGGGGAAAGAGGCTGTATTTCAAGGTCGTGAAGAGAAGCCTCACTAACACTGGACAGAAGCCTGAAGGGAGTGAGGCAGTGAGGCATGGATATATGGCACAAGAACCCTTAAGAGGGAGAACAAGGCATCCAGGAGAGAAGGGGGAGGAAGAGGCCAGAGGCAACTGGGTCTTATTAAACACAGTAGACAAGGAACACATGTTGAGACAGGAGCAGTGATTGCTCTTCCCCAAAACCCAAATTGATTTCTAGCACTCACATAGCAGCTTAAAATTGTTAGTAATTACACATAAAATAGAAATAGAATTAAAAAAAAAAAAGTAATTCTGGTAGAGCTGGAGAGGTGGCTCAGCACATACAGTATTTACAGAACCTGAGTCTGGTTCTCAGTACTCACAGCAGCTGGCTCACAGCCACGTGCAACTCCAACTCCAGATGGGATGACCTCTGACCTCTGCAGGCACCTGCACTCACAGTTACACACACACCAACTTAAAGAAATCTCAAAGTATTTCGAAGAATGAATTGGTATACAAAACACTTAGACCACATTACAAACTAGTAGTTATGTATTATGTTTAAGTTTGTGTGTGCGCCTGCATGAGTTTATGTGCATCATTATTGTGCAGAAGCCCAAGGTGGAGAGAAGAGGGTGCTGAATCCACTGGAACTGTAGTATGGGAAGCTGTGAGCCACCATGTGGATGCTGGGAACCAAACCTAGGTCCTTTAAAAGAGTAAGTGTTCTTTACTAGTAAACCATTTCTCCAGTCTCCTTTGGATTTTTTGTTTTGTTTTGTTTTTCAAGACAGGACTTCGCTCTGTAGCCTTGGCTGTTCTGGAACTCTCTCTGTAGACTGGCCTCGAACTCAAGAGATCCACCTGCCTCTGGACTTTTGTTCAACTACTCAAAAATAGTAAAATCTGGGCTTGAAATTTAGTTCAGTGGTGTGTACTTGCCTAGCATGCCCAAGGCCCTGGGTTAAATTCTTGGCAGCAAAGAAAACAACCAAACATTCTCAGTTCCAGTAGGTTTTTTTTAAAAAAAAATTTAAAAATGTATATAGTGTTGTGCCTGAATTATGCATGTGCATTCAAGAGCCTAAAGAAGCCAGAAGAGGGGGTCAGATCCCCCAGAATGGTTCCGAGCACCTACAAGCACCTACTGTCCTGACTTCCATTCCAGGGGATCTGACACTCTCTTCCAGCTTCTGTGGACACTAAACAAACTAACAAACAAACAAACAAACAAACAAACTAATATCTGCAGGCAAAACACTCATACACATAAAAGTAAACATTCAATAACTGCTCCTATTCCAATCTTCAAGAGGCCCCACCCCGTTCTGAGCTAGGTCTTGGCTGTCCTTGCATTATGTAGATCAAACAGCCCTAAACTCAAGAGATCCTATCTCATCGGGGCAGTGGTGGTGAACACCTCTAATCCCAGAACTTGGGAGGCAGAGGCAGGTGGATTTGAGTTCAAGGCCAGCCTGGACTACAGAGTGAGTTCTAGGATAGCCAGGGCTACACAGAGAAACCCTGTCTGGAAACACGCTTCCCCCCACCCCCCAAAAAGAGATCCTATCTCTGTTGGTATGAAAAGTGTGTAAGGCTTTGATGAGCCCATAATCAAACAAGGCACAGGTCTAAAACCCCAACACGGGGAAAGCTGAGCGAGGAGAACCAGTTCAAAGGCTTGGCAGACTTACCAATATGAGACTGCCCCAAACATAAAAATCAAAGCAGTACATTAAACTTCACCTGCTTTCTTTGATCATACAATCTAACACCACCCATTTGATATTCTCCAATTTAAATATTTAAATATTATCCAAAAGATACAATTCCCAGTTTTTCCTCCCTAGCTCTATACCTACTGATTGCCAGTCAGAGACATCTAATTTGTGTTCTTACTCCAAGCTGGCCTCAAACTCAGAGATCCACCTCTGTGATTAATTAAGGTGTGTGCATGCTCTGCAGATCCTGACTGTCTTACTGAGTTATCAAGCTAAGTCCCACAGAGAACTCCTGATAAACCTGTCCGTAACCAATGTCCCCTTTCAGCCTTCTGATTTCAGTAAATGGCACTACTGTTCACAAGGTGACTGGCAAAGGCAAAAGATGTTTTTTTCTTCTCTAGGAATGAAACAAGAGCTATTTGGCTTCAAATTATATTTCAAATCAGATGATTTTCTACCTATTTCAACTCTACATCTTTAGATCAAGCTAACTGTATTTTAAATGAATTAAAAAAAAAAAAAAAAAAAAAAGCTACTACATCCAAGCATGATGGTGTGCACCTTAAACCCCATCACTCAGGAGGCAGAGGTAGTTAGATCTGAGTTCTGGACCAGCCTGGTCTACAAAGTCAGCCAGGGCAATAACCTTATCTGGCATATGTTCCAAACATTTGTCTCCTTGGAATTGTTTGAATGGGTCAAGTTCACCGGCACCTCAAGGTCCTTGCATTTGCAGAGACCGAGGTCTGAGGCTCTTCCTTTAACCATCCCTATTGTGTTTCTAGCTCAAACATCAAATCCCAGGGTGTTTCCCTGGCCAAGATCTAGATCTTATCTGTTACACTGATCCCTGATTTTGCTGAATCTCCGTTACCCATTTGTTTGAGGGAGGGAGGGTCAACAGGGCTTCACTGAAACCCTTGGCTGACCTGGAACTCTTGTCAATCTTGCCTGCCCGAGCCTCCTGCATACTCTGAATAAAGGTTTACAAGGCTTCTGACATCATGCCTATCTCTACACACTGAGTGTGCATGTATCTGTATGTGTGTAAAATTTCCAGTATTGGATGTTTTTGTCTTACTTTACTTAATAAACTATCAACAGATCAAATCATACATTCAAAGGCTTTTCTGCTTACATTCCAATCTGACATATACCCCCACAGAGCCCCCATTCTTTCCTAAAGCACAAAGATCTGCACAATTTAAGAACTTAATATATAGACGTAAACTATCACTCTGCATCTATACCACTGCCTATTCACATTGCAGCATTTCCATCTAGTAATAAAACAAATTCTCTCCATTTGAAATAGATAGCTGGGCAGTGGTGGTGCACGCCTTTAATCCCAGTGCTTGGGAGGCAGAGGCAGGTGGCCATGCAAGTCTACATGGTGGAGTTTCAGGCCTACATGTCTCAAAAAAAGAAATGGATGTTTATTTTTTTAAATAGCATTATGAGGTAACAAACCAACACTTTTTTGTATGGTGCTGGAGAACCAGCCCAGGGCCTCTGAACATTAGGCAAACATGCTACATGAAGTTATATGCCCAGTCTGGAAGTTATTAGAGAAATGTCATAAGATGAGAAGTCATTAATAAATTAAATAAGGGGATGAAGTAGTGGCACTCAAGAGTGCTGACTCAGTGTAGCTGATGTCCAAGGTTAATCCTAGCAAGTTGAAAAGAAGAGCAGGCAAGGTGGTCCACACCTTTAAAACTAACACTCATTAGACCAGACTCGTTAGACCAGAGTACCAATTCCATGTCATCCCAGAGTACTCAAAAAAATTGGTAAATAGAAATCCCAAATAATACAAATTAAATAATAAATATCCAAGACAAAAAACCACAGCAGTTTCCTCATCACTGAAGATTAAATCAACTTGTGAACTTCGACGGCTCAATAGCACATTATAATGTAAATGAGATCAGGTATTTACAATTTTAGACCACTTTTATGAGAAAATAAAATTCAATTTGGGCACTAAAAAGCAGATCTGGCAGTTTGAACCAAGTTGTAAAACTATTCGATTGCTTTCTACACTAGAAAGTGCAGAGTAAGCATGCTTGCACTAAATGACACAAACTTCATGCTCACAAAACTAAAGAGTTTTCAGTTCCTTATGGGAAACTAAATGGGCACTGTACCTGGCACTAGATACCTCCTTTCAGGCAAAAGTGAGAGATAGATTAGATGCACAAATGAGCCAATGTACCCAGCCAGGCAGATTACCCAAGTTGTCCAGAATGTAAACTTTTTTTCGGGGTCCTAGAGCTTAAAGGGGCGAGGGCTCTCTCCTGGACTAGAGACTGATTTCAACAGTAAAACAAATATAAACGCACATGAGGCAGGCAAAAAGGAAAAGCGACCGGGCTGCCATGCTCTTAACTCCACCCTCCCCGCGCTCTGCCTGGAGAAGGCCCAGCTTGCCCGAACCTCCAGTCCTGCCTCCCCTTTCCAAACCCACCGAGCCGAGCTAGTTAAGGTCCCGCCAAACTCCTCTCCCCTCCCCCAAGCCAGGAGCTGGGGAGGCCTGAGAGGCTCAGAGCTTCCGTTTCTTCCCCGCCCAGACTGGAGGGGGTGAGCAGAGGGATGCCTAAAGGGCCCAGTGCCAGCGGCACTAACTCTCCGAGCAAAACCAAAGCCCGGTTCCCACCGCAGCCCGACACTCACTAGCCAGTCCCGCAGCCACCGCAGCCGTAACCCCACGTACCGCCACAGCCCCTATTCAGGGCCGCCCCCCTACCCCGAGCTGCCTACCCCCGTGGGTTCCGGGGCACAGGAAGGAATTACTTCCGTCGCGTCACAGCCGCTTTCTGCAACGCGCGGGAGATTGGTACCTGGCAAGGCCGAGACAAGGTCTGCTAGTAACTTGAGTCCGAAGGAAGTGCGTTGTGGTTAGTAAAACAGGCCAATTTAAGAGACATCGCTACCAAATCCCAACCAATGAGATGCTAGGACTTCTGGATTCCCAGAATGCAGCGCCATCCGGATCCAGTTTCTACCGTGAAAAGCTGAACCGGCGAGGCATCAGTGCATTCTGGGATATGTAGTTTCTTACAAGGTTACAGCTAGGTTTAGTCCGACGTGACACTGCATCTTGGGACTTGTGGTTCTCCGTGTAGTGTTGAAATTTTTGGTAGTCTTAAAGCTTGTCTCCGCCTCTTTGTTTAAAGTAATACACATCAACGAGTGTCTTAACAAGCTCGCAATGTGTTTGCCTCATTTCCTCTCTTCCTGGTATAGGTCAGTATTTTCTGAAAATATGCCACATCCACCAGATGTCCAGATCTCACTGCCTATCACCATTACTTAAGTCGGGGCCCATTATTTCTGCTCCTCCCCTCCCCTGTTCCACACCCTCCTCAACCAAACCTTTTCATTGGCTTTCCCCTGGTTACCTAGGCACTTTTCCTAGAAAGCTGAAAAACAGCTCAGTTAGGTTTCCTCTCTGCTGTTTTCATGGAGTGGGCTTGAAGATACTTAGTTACTCAACCAACCGCAGCTGTGTAATAGTATCCCACAAAAGAAAGTAAGTATGTGCCATTTGGAATTTCTGGAACTAAGGACCGCTTCTCAAAGGTTTTATTTTTGTTTGTTTGATTTTGTTTTTGTTTTTCCAGACAGGGTTTCTCTGTGTAGCCCTGGCTGTCTTGGAACTCACTCTGTAGACCAGGCTGGCCCTGAACTCAGAAATCTGCCTACTTCTGTCTCCAGTATGCTGGGATTAAAGGCGTGCGCCACCACTGCCCAGCTTTTTTTAACTTTTTTTTTTTGGATCTCAAAGGGCTTTGTTCTTGATGTTTTGAGACAGGGTATTTCAGTGCTACCCTGGAACACTGTGGCTCAGACTAGCCATGTATTTGGGGACAATCCTATTTCCTTCCACAGCTACCAGGCACAGTAATTTCCCTATGTAATCCCTAGGCTGCCCTCCAACTCCAATGTATAATTCTGCTTCAGCCTCAAAGTGTTGAAACCACTGATGTTGCCTACCGTGGATTGCTCTGAAAGGGTTTGTGTGTGTGTGTGTTTTATTTGATTTGGCAGATATGCTTTTATGGAACTGAAAGCAAAAATAGAGCAACGGCCCTGAATTAATTTTCAAAGGCTTTGGAGAAATAATGAAAGTGTTTTTGTTGTATCCACAACTCAAAATACTGGGGCCTAAACTCTCAGCTTTGGTTTTTAAAGAGACAGGGTTTCTCTGTGTAGCCCTGGCTGTCCTGGAACTCACTCTGTAGACCAGGCTGGCCTCGAACTCAGAAATCCTCCTGCCTCTGCCTCCCAAGTGCTGGGATTAAAGGCGTGTGCCACCACTGCCTGGCAACTCTCAGCTATTATACCCAATAAAGTCAGATATTAAGGACAAACTCTTATATTAATAAACCTTCAAAGTATTTTTCCTTAGCCCTCTGTATTAGTCAAGGTTCTCTAGACTCACAGAACTTATGGAGAATCTCTATATAGTAAAGAAATTTCTTATGATGACTTAACGTCCGTAGTCCAACTCTGCACTTCTGTGAATGGAAGTCCAAGGATCTAGTAGGTTGTTCAGTCCCACAAGGCAAACAGGTGAAGAAGAGTGAATCTTCCCTCTTCCAAGGTCCTTAAAATTGGTCTCCAGCAGGAGGCGTGGCTCAGATTAAAGGTGTGTACCATGCCTGAATCTGGGATTTGTTTTGTCCCAAGCTGATCTTGAATTCACAGATCGATTTGCCTTAGTCTCCTGGGATTAAAGGTGTGTACTACCTTTCATGGGCCTAAACTTTTCATAGCCACTATGCCTCAGGATCTCCATGCCAAGATCCAGGTCAGAAACTTGTCAGTCTCAAGATCTGGATCACAGGTGAGCCTTCCATTCTGGATTGTACTTCATTCCAGATATAGTCAAATTGACAACCAGGAATAGCCATTATACCTCTCCCCCACCGCCACCAAAATTAGGAACAATCATGCGTAGAAGCATTCCTGTACCCTTTGGTGCCAGCCATTCTTATGATCCATACGGAGTTATGTCCACAAGTAGTGTGTTCTGTTTCTCTTTCTGTCTTTCTTCCTTCCTTCCTTCCTTCCTTCCTTCCTTCCTTTCTTTCTTTCTTTTTAAACATAGATTTGGGGCTGGAGAGGTCCTGAGTTCAATTCACAGCAACTACATGGTGGCTCACAACCATCTATAATGGGATCCAATGCCCTCTTCTGGTATGTCTGAAGACAGCTACAGTGTACTCATATAAATAAGTCTTTAAAAATTTAGATTTATGTGTACAAATGTTTTGCCTGTATGTATATCAGGTACATGCCCAATACTTTTGATAGTCAGAAGAAGGCATTGTAAGGGTCTGAAAATCGCTGAAAGAAGACTCCAGACTCAGATAGGATTCAAAAACAAAGAGTGTTTATTCTGAAGAAACAACGAACATTCGGGGGTTGGGGGTGGGGTGTGGATCAACCATTCTTTGAAATGTGGGCCCCAGACAAAGGCACACGGGCCTTCTTATAGGGAACCGGGAACTCTCTGGAGGGTAATCTAAAATTTCATTGGTGGGTGCTAGGGGACCACAGGTGGTCAGTGGTCTGCATTCCTACATCATGAACTTTTAATCATAGGATGAAATAGGGCTGCCCAGCACAGATGGCCCATCCTGAGATAAGATAGTTCCCCATTTTTGTCCTTATCCTCAAGCTGTTCTTTGGGAGGGGCCTTTATGATCTTGTTCTATCCCTGGAACTGGTCTTGGTCTGTCCCTGGAACTGTCATCTTATGACCTAGTTTCTGGGATTGATGGTCTGTTCCTGGAGCTGGTGTCTTATGGCCTTTTTCGAAATCAGGCCTGGTCCTTAAATGGAGACAAATGGAATGTGTGTTGTGCTTTCAGCATCAGAATGAAATTGGAGTTATGAGTTACAGGTGATTATGAACCACATGGATGCTGAGAATTGAACCCAGGTCCTCTACAAGAACAGCTACTCTACATTGCTAAGTCATTTCTCCATA
Source organism: Rhynchomys soricoides (assembly GCA_019843965.1). Classification (NCBI taxonomy): domain Eukaryota; kingdom Metazoa; phylum Chordata; class Mammalia; order Rodentia; family Muridae; genus Rhynchomys; species Rhynchomys soricoides. The sequence continues at coordinate 1,255,437 of JADRCH010000109.1, read as the reverse complement.
AGGCTCCCCCAAATAGCTGAATAGTCAGTTTTATATAGCCAGAAAATGTCTGTGGCAAAGGTGTCTACATTAATCATGTCAATCTTATGAAAACAAAGGACTGTCCACTATTCAAGTCTGACCTTCATGCAAATACAGGGACATGGCGCACCCAATTGGTAGTCTTTCATTCAAATGGGGCACTTGTTGGTACTAATCTTAGACTTTCTGTTGGCCCACCAGGAGAGTTGTACTTCTTCTGGTCTGGGTGAAAAGGGCTTTGAGGTCATCTAGAGTTCATTGAGGCTTGAAACGGCAAAGAGCGAGGTGTAAATTGAAACAATCATGACTAGCGTTGTATCTTCTGAAGCCAGAGTTGTGCTTTGGCGGCAAGCAGTTGTTGGAGTTTCTTTAAGGTCTCTATAGAGCGTTCACAGAAACCGGAGAGCATTTGGCTGGCTACTTTGCTTGGTAAGCCTTTGTCCAAAGCATCCAGGGCTAGGGAATTGGCTGAGTTATCCACTGAGCTCCCAAACACCTTAATGTTAAGTCCTAAAACACTACATGGAGACCACCTCACATATGCAATTGGCAAGAGTGTTTTTATTTCTTTAAAGAAAAAAGCCTGTAAGGAAGGTGTCCACCACTCACAAAAAAGATGGTAAAGACAGACAAAGTCATAAAGGCCTTTTTATAGGGATCTAGGGGAATTTTAGCTAGGGTTAGGTAATCTAAAACTTCATTGGTGAGAACTGGGTGATGTTACATGGATTGTTTTCTGATTGGCTTGTGGCCAGTGAACTGCATTCCAGTGTCATGAATGTTGGGTATATCACAAGATGCGATACCCAAATCATACAAGACTGCCCAGCGCAGGTGACCCATCCTAAGATACGATATTTCCCCATCCTTGTGGTTATCTCCAGGCTGTTCTTTGGTTGGGGGATTTTATGGCCTTGTTCCGGGAGCTGGTGACTTATAGCCTAGTTCCTGGGACCGTAAGGGGATTTCATGGTCAGTTCCTGGAACGGAAGACTTTCCTTTTGAAGTCAGGCCTGGTCCTAAAATGAAGTTTTAATCCCAGCACTTGGGAGGCAGAGGCAGGCAGATTTCTGAGTTCGAGGCTAGCCTGGTCTATCGAGTGAGTTCCAGGACAGCCAGGGCTATACAGAGAAACCCTGTCTGGAAAAACCATTAAAAAAATAAAAAAAAATTAAAAAATGAAGTTTATGTCACCCTCTCCCCTTATTTAAAGGAAAATAAGCATGGAGAGGATTAGTTAATAAAGAATGCTTTAGCGCTTTAATGCAGTTCCTCAAGTTGTGGTGGCCCCAACCATAAAGCTATTTCTGTTGCCACTTTATAAATGTAATTTGCTACCGTTATGATTTGTAGTGTAAATATCAGTGCTTTCTGTTAGTCGTAGGCAACCCCTGTGAAAGGGTGGGTCGTTTGACCCTAGAAGAGGTCATGGCCCACAGGTGAGAACTGTTGAGTAGGCGACCATTTTTCCTGACACAGCTGACTGTGAAGTTGCTCTGAAGATATTCAGAGGGCAAATTTATCGATTTCACCTTTGGAAACTTATGCAGTATTTGTAAAACAGTGTACCTTCACTATATTATAACACCAGCACTTTTAGCTTATTTTTAAAAAGTAATTTATGTTTAATTTTCAATAAATGCTTGCTACACAGTCATATCCCCAATGATAAATCAAATGTTCTGAGTTATTGAGAAATTAGGTTTATAAAATTTTTATAAGAAAAAAATTACCCACTATGCAGCATTTAAGAATAAGGCTGTTATAGGTGTTACTAATATCGTTAGGATTAGGGACTCAACAACCCAGGACGTCATGCCTGCAAGGCAGTCATGGTACCACTGAGCTGAATCCCCAGCCCCGCCCATTAAATCTTAGTGCTGTTTCAAAGCAGCTAAGCAGTTTCTTCTGCTCAATTTTCTGACACATGATAAAAAATTCTAATGATATAAAAAAACACATGGAAAATAGCAAAGTGTTCTGAATGTGTTTGCCAAAATGTAAAATATGAGTTCTAGTTATTTCTTTAATCTTGTCATAGCCATGTATTTGGACAGGTTAAATTAAGTTTTATTTATGGCATAATTTCACAATACCCTCTCCTAAGTGTCTTTTACAAACATCAGTGCATATATATGGGATATATAATGCAAAACTGTAAGTTAGTTCAGTTTCTTTTTCTTTCCTCAAAACAAATTCTGGTTGTAAAATACCTATGTATCATACCAGGGAGTCCAATTTAAAGCAAAACAAAACCATTATTATTAGGTAGACAAACTTTCAAGTCATTTACACATTCACGTTCTATGTATTTTCTCATGGTCAACAAAGGGACTCAAATGGTTTAAATTATCCCACCATTTAAAGAGAAAAGTGCCTGCAATAATTTGAAACTGTGGAGTTAACTTTATTTTACCACTTGCTCCCTTCTTCATAATTTCTTTGAGTTTTTCCTTTTATACATAGCAATGGCTTTTAATCTCTTTGGGATCCAGATTCTAGGTTACATCCTTTCTCAGAAACCAAATGTAATCAATTTCATGATCACTCCAGATACCATCAGATTGGGCCTTGTAGTAAATTCTTGTTAGATAACTGATTTCAAGAATATCCCAACTCGGCTTTTAAGTGCTTCTGTGAGGCTTGTTTCCCAAGGATGCCATTGTTTCCTTCCAGCTCACCTACAGCAACTATTGGTGAAACAACCCGGAAAGGTAATTTTAGCATCTGATCTCTGCTGTAACAGAAGCTTATTTTCAGTATTAAACAAGAAGACACTAAAAGCTCGATGCAATAATCCTTTGTCAATGTTTTCATTCACATGACAATTTTATTGTCATTTTCATCAATAAGAATTCACATCTCTGCTAGAAGCTGAACCTATTTTTCAACAAGATGGTTGGTATTTATTTCAGGCAATGTGATAATGCCTGACCTGACCTAGAACACAGAGATTACAGTTAGAGGTGTTCTATCTTGTTTTTAGATGCTTGTCCTATTACACATTTACACCATGGGTTCCCAAATGTATCCAGTTACAGGACTCCCTCTACTGTCCTGGGCAATAGGTACAGAGTATCATCTGCCTTTGGGAGAAAAGTACAGTGTTGATTCAAAAAACTCTCACCTCGATGGAAATAAAAGGTAACTTATTCTAGAACCAAATGACTGAACCATAGCTGGGGAACACATTTAGGTCACACCATGTTCCAATGTGGAAGTAGGTTGTTTGTTTGTTTTTTTTTTTAAAGACAGGGTTTCTCTGTGTAGCCCTGGCTGTCCTGGAACTCACTCTGTAGACCAGGCTGGCCTCGAACTGGAAAATCCGCCTGCCTCTGCCTAAGCTGACCAAATAGGCAGAGAGTTGGGGTTTCCTTTGCTGCCTGGAACCCACCAGGTGGCGAAGGTTGCAGTCCGGCTGAATATTCTGCGCACGCGCCGATCCGGTCGCTTGTTCAGCTGAAGGCGGAGCCTCACCGTTCGTGAGGGCCACTGTAGTGCGGAGTCGCTTCTTGGCGGCCTTGGGCTCTGCTGGTAGCCCACAGCCACGCTATCCAACCCGCAGCATGCTGTTGGCTTTGGGCGGCCGGTGGGCAGCAGGCCTGTGGCCCGGCCTGAGTAGAACGACGTGGTGTGCGGCCGCCGCGCTCCGAGGTTCGGGGGTCGCCTTCTGGCGTGCGGCCTCGCGCGCTGAGCCCGCGCGGCTGCGGAGCGGCGGCCTCCCACGGCTAGCCGAGACTTGCTGGCCACCGGGCCGAGCACAGGTCGGCGGTTCATGGGCTGGGGTGGCGGGGAGAGGGCGCAGTGTGCGGCCTGGGGAGCTCCAGTTCGGAGGGGACACTCCGGGTGTGGGCCCGGGAGGGGCAGGCCTCGACCTCCGGGCCCGCTGCTGCTTGTCAACCCAGGGATTGGTTCTCCTTTCTTAGGCTGTTCAAGCACCACAAGTGGTTCCAGATTGTGTGGTTTGTGTTTAGTTTCCTCCCTTTCTTTCTTTCATTGTTTTCCGAGGCAGGATGTCCCAGTTTTGTAGACTCACCTGGCCTGAATTCGCTATATAGACCAGGTTGTCCTCGAAATCAGAGACCCGCCTACCTATTGATTTCCCATTCTAGGATTAAAGATGTGCTCCACTGCGCGCAGGGACTAATTTCTTACCCTGGACCCGAAGGTCAGAAGGGTGCTAAATGCTAAGAAATTGATACAGCACCTGGAGACAGACACGAAAGAACTTGTATAGCCTCAATAGTTGTGTTATTTGTATGTTTTTAGGAATTTTTTTGATTACTGAGAGAAAGGTGGGGTGTGGATGTTACAAAACAAACTACGTAGTATTTTAAACTATATTATTAAGAGTTTTTCAAGACAGGGTTTCTCTTGTGTAGCCTTGGCTGAACTGGGATTTGCTCTGTAGACCAGGTTGGCCTTGAAGTCATAGAGATCCCGTCTCTGCCTTCAGAGTGCTGGGATTAAAGGCGCGGCTCGGCAAGAATTTTATGTATTTTAAGCTACATTATAATATATAAGAATTAAAAACTTTTAACTAGGGCCGAAAGTGGTAATTGGATTATTTGTTATTAGTTGCTTGTGGATGGATTTCCCTATGTAACTCTGGCTGATCTGTTGTAGATCAGGCTGGTGCTGGCTTTAAACTCACAAAGATCATCTTGTCTCTGCCTCCTGAGTGCTGGGATTAAAGGTGTGTGCTATAGCCCAGGGCAGATATTGGAGTCTTAACTGAATTTCAACACAAAGAAATTAGACATCCTTTTTACCTTTTTAAGTGAACAATGTGGAATTCCTTTTTAGATGCTCATTTTCACACACTTGGGAGACTCCTGTTATGGTGAGGTTTCATGTAGCTTTCAAACAGTTTTTCAAGCAAGCTTTCTTGCTAAGAGTTAGAAGGCCCAGGGTGTGGTAGTGGCACAGATTTAAAATCTGTGTTAGCTCAGGAGGCTCACACAGAGGGTCAGCATGAGCTTCATGATCAGTTTGAGGCTAACGTGGACCACATTAATGACTGGACTTCAAAATAAAAACGGAGTACGAGGTATTTACGAGTCTTTTAGGGAAACAGCCTTTAAAAAATACTGGTTATTAATGTAAGTAGTTCATAAGTACTAACCATAGCATTGGTAGGGTAAGCCTAGCCCATGGAGGCTCTTGTCTTCAGGATGATAGTTTGATCTCTGGATATGGATGTGCACAGACATATGTGTGTATATAAACCCACCAAACAAAACAAGCAAAACAAACCTCTCAATTTACAGTATTTTGCTTAGGTTGTTTTTGTTGTTGTTTTTGGCTAGACTTTGACTCAGAGATTCACTTGTCTCTGCCTCCTGAATGTTCCTCCACACCCTCTGTGTTTTGCTTAGATTATTGTATTAAAACTAATTTAAAGAAATAATTTTTGTGTATGTAGTATATTTGTATACACACATGTGGAAGTCAACATTGAGTGTCTTCTATCTCAACCTTATTTAATTAAGATTTTGTTTTTTTGAGGCCAGATTGGCCTCAACTCAGATCAGCCTGCCTCTGTCTCCCAAGTGCTGAGATCAAGGGCATGTATCACCACTGTGCAGTGCAAGATTTTTATTTTACATGTATGGGTTTGCTTTCATGTATGTGTACACACATGCACACGCATGAGAACCACATACATCAGTGCTTAGGAAGGCCCAGAGGGCGTGGATCCCATGGGCTGGGGTTATAGAAGGTTGTAAGCTATGTAGGTACTGGGTCTGAACCTTGGTCCTCTGGAAGAGCAGTGAGCCTCTCCATCCTGAAACTTCATTTTTTTATTTATTTTTTATTTTTTATTTATTTATTTTTTTTCAAGACAGGGTTTCTCTGTGTAGCCCTAGCTGTTCTGGAACTCACTCTGTAGACCAGGCTGGCCTCGAACTCAGAGATCTGCCTGCCTCTGCCTCCCAGGCCCTGGGATTAAAGGCGTGCGCCACCACTGCTAGGCCCTGAAGCTTGATTTTTAAGAGAGAAAATCTCTGTGGATCTAGTGTTCTCTGTTTGGCTAGAGTGGCCCAGGAAGCCTTGGGGATCTTCTAGATTATTTGAGAGAATTCTTTGTATGGCATTGTACCAAGTTCTTTTCCTTATATTTAAAGAAAAAAAAAAAAACAACTTTGATCAAAATAAAAATTTGTTCAAACAGCCAGTTACTCAATGGTTTCTTGTTTCAACAGATACCTGTTTGTTTGGGACGATATGTCTGCTGCTTACATACACAAGTTGATAAACCAGAAGATGGCAGACTGATTTATACTGGGAACCTGGCCCGAACCGTGTTTGGTGAGTAATTTGAGGTTATTTCCTTTTGCTTTTTGAGATTATAAAGTAATTACTTTTTCCCTTCCCTTTCCTGCCTTCAAAATCTCCTATGTACCCTCTTCATTTTCCTTTAAATTCGTGGCTTCTTATCTTTACTAACTGGGTTTTTTTTTTTTTTTGGTTTTCCAAGACAGGGTTTCTCTGTGTAGCCCTGGCTGTCCTGGAACTCACTCCGTAGACCAGGCTGACCTCGAACTCAGAAATCCGCTTGCCTCTGCCTCCCAAGTGCTAGGATTAAAGGCGTGCGCCACCATGGCCCGGCTTCACTAACTGTTATTGCATGGATATATGTATATGCATGAATTTTTCTAAATATAATCTGTTAATTGACACACTGTTACTTGTTTGTGTTTTCAAGGCTGACCAGTTTGTGATGGAAAACCAGTTGGTGTGTTCTTTCCTGGGGCAGACCACCTTTTCTAGGCCCAGCGTAACTCAATTGCCTGTAGTCTTTGCATGGGGTTGAGGTCTCCGGGGCTCCCCCCCCAAACCCTTTTTAGCATATGTTAACCTCATTTTTTTTTTTTTTTTTGCATCACTCAGTTATTATAACATAGAATTGTTTTTTCCTTAAAGCTTATGGATACAGTGTAGAGGCTGAGACTTTCTGTCTAGGGGTTTTAAAGGTGTTTGAAGGCTGACAGCTAGGGACTGAAGCTCCCCTTCCATGGTCATTTGTCCTAGATTAGCCAACAGGCAGATACAAATGTGTGACTATTCTAAGAGAAGCAATAATAAAATAATAATATACATTTATTAAATATATAACAGTATCTACTTGATAGCCTATCTTTCCCAGCTGATGGCATTGTTTTCAGAGTTCTGGAAACTCTAGAAGGGTCTTCCTCTAGAAAGCGGGTCACTGGGAGTGAGTTCTTGGAGGGAGGAGTGTCTTGTTCCCGGTTCCTCCCATCCTTGTCTCTGGTTCCGGTTTGCCATGAAGGTCCTTCGCTGCTCACAGCTTTTGGCATGATGCTTTACCCAAGCGCGCAGGGACTAAGCGAGTGTAGACTGAGAGCTCAGGAATGATGAGTCAAGGTTGCCTTTCCTCCCGTTTAAGTTGCTCCTCTTCAGTGTTTGGTCACAGTACAGAAGCTGCGGCCAAAAGCCTGTTAACCCCTCTTTTTTGTTGTTTTGACACAGGATCCTGACTATCTTGTATGCTGGCCCTAGTTATACCTCTTTAGAATAGTTGTTTGAAACTGGGTGCAGTGGTGTATATCTGTGAGTTGAGGCTAGCCTTGTCTGGTTTACATAGTGAGTGTGAGGGCAGTCAGAGCTACTTAGTGAAACTCTGTTTCCAAAAAATAGTGACAGGGTGACAGGGGCCTGTGTAATGACATCTGGCCTCACTGGCCTCATTTTTACTTGTATGTTTCTAAATTTAACATTTAAAATGAGGGTGGGGCTGGCAGTGTTGCTTAGTGGTTAGAATACTTACTTGCCTAGGGCTTGAGGTCCTCCGTGTTTAGTTCTGAGCATTGAGGGGAATGTTTTATATTTCCAAAATCTGTTAATTATGTTTGCTCAGTTCATTTTAGAATTTGTAGAAGACTTACTTATTTTCCCAGGTGGCAGAGGGTATTGTAGAGAAGGAAAAGATGGCACACTGAATAACTTCATAAAGCTGTTTACTGACTTTGATCATGGTTTAGTGGAGACACTCCGAAGACCTTAGTGAAGTTCTATGATTTGTTAAGTCCCCAGAGCTTGTCCTATATTTTAGTAACCTCAGTAAGAATGGGATCAGAAACACCTTGCAGACTTCTGTATGGCCAAGTATTGCCACAAAATTTCAGTGCTTACATTTACTCAGGTTGGTATCAAATGACTGTATAAAATTTAACTCTGGAAATCTGTTGGTTCTCGAGTATGCGGTATTAAAGTATGCTTAAAATTCTAGCTATCTATAACTTTTTTGGAATAAGGACCAATTACTCTCCTGACTGTAGGATTACGATTCAGTGGTTATTATCATTAGGGATTAGCACTTTCCTCAAAGGCCCTTACCGAGTTGAAGGTTTATATAGGAAAGTTTATTGATTTGCGCTGGATCCTTCCTTGACTCTTGTTTGTGAAGGAGAAAGCCAGGATTGATTTTTGTATGGATAAGCTATAATGTCTGTGGGAAGACTGCAACTGGGGTATCAAAGTTCTACAGTCTTGGAGCGAGGTTTAGATCTGTGAGTTCGAGGCCAGCCTGGTCTACAAGAGCAAGTTCTAGGACAGCCAGGACTGGACAAGAGAAACCCTGTATTGAAAAACAAAAACAAAACAAAAAAGTACAATTATAATTTGTAGAGGAAGTTGTTGCCTGAGTCTTTCAGCGTTATGGACAGTAGGAAGTTGCCATGTCAAAGGTCAGTGCTACTTTGTATGTGGGAACTCAGGCAGAAACACTGAGGAAGTGCTGTCATTTTGTATGTGGGAACTCAGGGAGAAACTGAGGAAGTGCTGTGATTTGGGGCATTAACTGCTGAATGGTAAGCACTTGAAGGCTTCCCTCATTATTGTTAATTCAGTCACAGATAGTTACAGATCCCATATCTACTATGTATTGTACCAGGGGCACTGTGTTAGAGATACTACTTAAAGGTAATGCAGAATCTTAACATTGGTAGGAAAGAAAGATACCATATATTTAGTGCAGTGTTGTAAGTTAGATATGAGTTCACAGAGTTCACATTGAGGAGACAAATATAGAACGGCCCCATTGGGATGGCTTTCCTTTAGGTCTTGTCTGATTAGTAAAGTCTGATGTGAGGAGGTGTGCAAGGAACACATACATCCTAGGTGCAGAATACAGGAGGCAGGAGGATTGCCAAATTGAAGGGATCTCTGGGCGTGGCTGGGAAAGATTCCCTACATCAGCTTAGATGAGGTGAGAAGATCCACCCTAAATGTGAGTTTGCCATTTCATATGTGGGGTCCTGGGCTGGATAAAGATGAGAAAGCTCACTGAGCTTTCCTAACAGAGAGATCTGTGACTGACCACATTTCAGCAGTTCTTGCTGCCATACCTTCCCATCTGGTAGTAACTGAGAACAATAGAAACGTATTTTCTTACAGGGCTGGGGGCTACAATGTGACCTGGGTCACATTTCTTGACGATTCTAGGAAGTAGTGTTCTTACCCCTTAGCCCCCTGATGACTCTTGGCTACCTTAGCATTCCTGGCCTGTAACTTGCCCAGCTGTGACTGTTGCTTGCTCTTCCGGTGCAGCCTTCCCTGCATCTCTTATGTTTTGTATCCTTATAAGGGCACTTTCATTAGATTTAGAGCCCGCTTTAATCCTGCATGATCTCCTCTTGTTCTTTAGATCTACAAAGATTTTCTTTCCAAATAAGGACACATTATAAAGTTCTTGTAGGCATCAGTTTTAGAGGACACTAACTTCTTTCAGTGTAACAAAAGAAACAGGGAAGGTATTTTGGAGGGGTGAGAGTGTTCTGTAGGAGTCGGCATGGTCCTCATTTATCCGTGCATACTGATGTCATATCAAGCACCTGTGTGAAGAGGAGAGAAACTGCTCTTGAATGGCTAAAAGTATAAATAACTCTCAGCCAATAGCAGTATATAAGAGTGATGGCTTAGCTCCAGCGTTGTGAACAGTAAGCTGTCAGACTTGACTTGCTTTTGTCAGTTTGGGGGAAAACACTAACACTCATGTTAACTATATGTATCTTACAAATGAGACGTTTGTACCAATTTGTTTAAATTTATTTAAAGGAACATTTACATATTTTCCTTTAAAATGTCAAGCTTTTTGGTTTTTTCATTCCATAAACATTTATCCTTCTAATATAAGTTCAGAATATTTCTGTCAGGGATCGAATGTATCTCAGACTGGCCTCAAACATGGTACTTTTTAGGTAGGCGGGCCTTGAACTGATCTGAGCTTACTGGTATGTGCATACGCTTAGCTATGTTGTTTTCCTCTTCCCGTCCCCCCCTTCCCCCCCCTTTTTTTAAATATAGTTAGACTGTCAGTTTTTTGACCCTGGTTGATCTTGGAACTTCAAAAATATTTTAACTATTTTAAGCATATATATATGTTATTGTATCGTTATGAGAATATGTGCACATGAGCACAGATGCTCCAGAGTCAGAGGCTGGAAATGCAAGCAGTTGTGAGCTTGAGAACTGAGTCCTGAAAAATCTCTGCCAGCCCTGACTGCTGAGCATCCCCCTGGTTTGCCTGTAAACAAGTAAGATCTCATGCTGTCCAGTCTCCCCTCAGACCTGCTGTGGAGCAGAAGCTGGCTGTGACTTCTGCTTTCACCCTCTGTGTTCTGGGATTGGGCGTGTGTGTGTGTGTGTGTGTGTGTGTGTGTGAGAGAGAGAGAGAGAGAGAGAGAGAGAGAGAGAGAGAGAGAGATCACGTTCAGCTTTGTTTCGGTATTTTGAGTCATACTTAAAACGTTTCCATTTCAGACTATAAAGGACTTCATGGACATGGATACCTCTGTGATTTCTTTTGTCACACATCTCTGCACTCTGGGTTTTTTCATGGCTTATGGTATAAAGGATGGGTTGCATTTCACCTTTTGCTTTTAAGTTTTTAAATTTTTATTTTGTGTGTAAGATGGAGGGAGGAGGAGACATGGCACATGTGTAGAGGTCAAGGGGCAGTAGGTCTATCGTCTTTGTGTTGGTTCTTGGAGCTTATCAGCAAGTGCCTTAATCTGAGCCAGTGCGTATCATTTTCTGTATCCAGTTTTCCTAATGTCACATCACTCACTAAAAAGTTAATTTTTTTACATACTAATTTCTTTCTCTCTCTCTTCCTTTCCCTCCCCTCTCCCTTCCTCTCCCCTCCCCTCCCTCCCCTTCTTTCTTTCCCTTCTTTCCTTTTTTTTTTTTTTTTGGTTTTCCGAGACAGGGTTTCTCTGTGTAGCCCTGGCTGTCCTGGAACTCACTCTGTAGACCAGGCTGGCCTCGAACTCAGAAATCCGCCTGCCTCTGCCTCCCGAGTGCTGGGATCAAAGGCGTGCGCCACCATGCCTGACTTACCCACTGATTTTAGATATGTCTTTATTCTGTATTAAATTTCAACATATAATTCAGTATGGTTGGGGTTTTCTATTTTGCTCTGTTTATTTATCTCTTTATGTATGCTTCAGTGTTACACTAGTCTCTCTTGTGTGTGGACCTCTGACACTCTATTTGATAGTTTATCAGATTTTAATGTGAGAGGACTAACCCTTATCTCATTGTCTCATTGATATTTTTCCCCAAATATACTTTATAATCAACTTGTTTGACTCTATGTATATTTTCTAAGTATATGGTATTTAAATTATTTTGCTTGTTTTATTTTTTGAGACAAACTCTTGATACATAGCCAAGGCTCAACTTGAACTTACAACCTTCCAGCCTTAGCTTCATTCATGAAGGGTCAAATTACTTGCATCCCAACTATTTATGTTTGTTTGTTTGTTTATTGGTTTTTCGAGACAGGGTTTCTCTTTGTAGCCCTGGCTGTCCTGGAACTCACTCTGTAGACCAGGCTGGCCTTGAACTTAGAAATCCGCCTGCCTCTGCCTCCCGAGTGAATCCCAACTCTTTAGTAACTAGCCATATGGCATTGTGCATTGTTTCCTCCTCTTCCTCCTCTCCCCCTCCCTTTTGTGCGTGTACACTTGAGTGTGTGTGCATGTGTGAGTGTGCCCCCAGAGGCTGATATTGGGTGTTTTTCTCTATTGCTCTTGTTCTCTCTTCATTCTGTTGCTGTTATACAGTGCTCAGACCAAAAGCAACTTAAAGGGTGCAATAGATTTATTTCAGCTTACATGCTGCGGTCCATCTCATTGAGATGACTTAGGGCAGGAGCTCAAGCAAGACCTTGAAGCAGAAACCTTGGAGGAATGCTGCTTACTGGTTCACTCACACACTCTGGCTAAACTAGGTTTCTTTTGCGTCCCAGGACCATCTGCCTTGAATGGTGCCACCAAAGTGGTCTGGGCCCTCCTATAGCAGCAATAATCAAAACAGTCCCATCTAGACATGCCCACAGGCCAGATGACCTGGGCAGTCTCTCAACCAAGACTGCTTTCTTTTGGGACTAGACTGTGCCAAGTTGATAGTTAAAGCTAATTACAACAGATCACTACCTTATTTTCTGAGACAGAATCTCTCATTGAACTTGGAGAATTTGGGGTTGGTTTTGATTTGAGGGACAGGGTTTCCTCTGTGTAACTCTGGCTGTCCTGGAACTTGATCTGTACTGACCTTGACTTCAAGAGATCTGCCTGGCTCTATCTCCTGAGTTCTGGGATTAAAGGCATGTGCATCATGCCCAGCTTGGAGATCATTGTTTTGGTTAGACTGGCTGGCTTGTGAGCTGTGGGAACCTGCCTGTCTTTTGTCTCCCTGACTGTGACTGGAGTTACAGGTGTGTGCTTCCATGCTCAGCTTTTTTGTGGATTCAAGAGATGTGAACTCAGATTCTCATGCTTGATCAGCAAGCGCTTTACCTACTAACCCATCTCTCCAGCTTTCTGTGGTTTTGGAGACAGGTCCTCACCCTGTACCCAGGCTGGACTGAAATTTAATTGTTTAATCTTGTAGCCCTTGCTTCTGTAAAGCTGGGGTTACAGCGATGAGCCACTAGCTTCTCTTTTTCTCATTTTTTTTTTTTTTTTTTTTAAATTTTAAAATGTTGGCAGTGCTGGGGATCACTCGAGGGCAGTAAGCATGTTAAACAGATACACTCTATGGACTACTTCATATACTTTTGTCTGCCCTTCTCTTCTTTTGGCTTTTCCAGAAGAAGTCTTACTATGTAGTCTATGATCTCAAAATTGTAATCCTCCTGCCTCACCAATTCTCATTTTTAAAAACATGGATCAATGATAACAATTACACACCTCTTTTAGGGCTTTTCTATATAGTTGATGATTGGAGTAAGTGAATTGCTTAAGACAGAAGATAGAACCCGGCACATAAGAAGCACTTACATCTTGCTGCTGTTGTGGGTGGAATGGTTATTCTGTTAGCTTTGTCATTGCTGTGACCAAGTACTTAAAACTACTTCATGGAGGAAAGATACATTCTGGCTCACGGTTTTAGAAGGGTTGGCCGTGGTTGCGTGGCCTCATGCTCTTGCACAGAACATCAGGGTGGTAAGGTACATGGCAGAGGAGCGTCCTCATTTCATGGCGTAGGAGAAAGAGACCGGGCTACGTAGGTCCCGTCTCCACCGGCCAACCTGAATGCATCGGCCAAGTTCCACCACCTAAAGTTTCTAGAGTTTTCCAAATTGTGCTACCATCTAGGGACCAAGGGGTTAGCACATGAAACTTGAGGGCATTTTGATTTCAAACTGTAGCTGGTATAGGAAGAAAGGGCTGGAGGAATTAACAGGATAGATTGTTTTATAAAATTTAAAGTTATTAATCCTCTTTTAATTTTTTCCCTTTAGGTGTGAAATGTTTCTCTTACTCTACAAGTATGGTCAGCCTTGCATTCTTACCGTACCTTCTCTCACAAAGTAATGTGATGTTTGGAAGTCTGCCTTTGCAAATCTTATTTTATGGAGTCATGGGAAGCTTCACAGTGATCACTCCTACGCTGCTTCACTTTCTTACAAAAGGCTATGTCATTCGGTTGTACCATGAAGCCACAACTGACACTTACAGAGCCATTACGTACAATGTTGTGCTTTCAGAAACCAGCACAGTGTTCCACCAAGATGAGGTGACAATTCCAGAGAGTGCACATCTATTCACCACCTTTTACGCTAAGACGAAATCACTATTAGTTAACCCAGCACTCTTCTTAAATCCTGAAGACTATAACCATCTAATGGGCTACGACAAACCGTTCACTTTTGATATGGAGGAAGTCAAAGAAAAGAAACTGAACGAGGGTGAAAAATGAACCTGTTCTTTGTCTGTGCTTAAATGTCATGTATTTTCAGGGTATAATAAGATTGTCTTTATTTTGTTATTGTTGGTGAATGATTTAAAAAAGCAAACCAAGTGTAATGGCTGAGGACACAGCAGTCGGCACTGTCTGCTGTATGTGAGGACCTAGGACCAGCCTTCACATAAGCAGGTGTGCTTTTGTACACCTGTGATCCCAGCACATGGGAGATGGAGATAGGAAGATCAGAAATTGGGTCATCCTTGGTAATGTAGTAGGTTTGAGTTCAGCCTGGATCTTGTCTTAAAAACAGAAGTTGAAACTATCAAGCAGAGTTTCTGAATATTTTTTACATGACAATGTTCCCATGTAATAAAGTATGTTTAATTAAGAACAAATTGTTTTTGTTTGAAATGTCATGGTCATGTGTATTCTGGTATTTATGTATGGGTACATTTATTTACTTTTATTTTTAGACAGAATCACGCTATGTAAGACGAATGCCTGGAACTTACTGTGTAGACCAGTCTGACCTTGAATTCATAGAGACCTATCTGCTTCTCCGTGTACCCCCACATCTGGGCCATTTATGGGTAATAGAAGAGTAGATGCCTCAGAACTGCAGAGATGGCTCAGCGGTTAAGAGCATTGGCTGCTCTTCCAGAGGTCCTGAGTTCAATTCCCAGCAACCACATGGTGGCTCACAACCATCTATCTGTAAGGGCATCTGATGGCCTATTCTGGTGTGCGGATGTATATGCAACAGAGCATATTAATAAATTAACAGTAAATAAAGGGATTAAAGGTATGCCACCACCACCAGTATGTGGGTTTTTGTTTGTTTTTGGCTTTGGGTTATTTTTAGTTTTATTTTTAATTATTAAAATAATTAAAAATTTACATGTATGAGTGTTTTGCCTGTACAAGCCTGAAAGAGGAGTTTCAGAACATTGTAAGCTGATATGTGGGTGCTCAGAACCAAACCCTTGGTCTCCTGTAAGAGCAGTGTATTTTACTGAACCATTCAGCCCCAGCATTGTAGTTTCAGGATTCCCAATCTTTATAACTTGTTAGTCTCAACAGCCTCCTCCTGCTGTCTCTGATGCAGTAAGAAACATTTACAATGTTTTTGTTGGTTTGAGACAGTGCTGCTTACTATATACCAGGCTGGCCTTGAATTTGAGCTGATTATTCTGCCTCAGCCTCCTCACTGCTAGGATTACAGGTGAGCACCAGCACGCTCACTTAATGTTTAGTTGTTTGGTTTTTTAAAAACTTTTATTCTCTCATACATTATATCCCATCTGCAATTTCTCTACCCCCACTCCTCCCAGCTACCTCCCCTTTTTAAAAAAAAAGGCAGGCCTCCCAGAGTATCCACTGAACATGGCCTGAAAAGATACAGTAAGACTGGGCAGAAACCTTCCTCCACAGTTTGACACAGCAACCCAGTAGGAGGAAAGGCGTCCTAGTGCAGGCAAACCTCACTCCACTGTTGGGAATCCCACAAGAACACCAGTCCGCACATCCATAAGGTATACGTACCTAGCTCAGACCCATATATGCTCCATGTTTGTTACCTCAAGTTCTGTGAGCCTTGCTTCGTTGATTCTGTGGGCTGTGTTCTCTGGTATTCGTGATACCCACTTACTGTTTAACTTTTTAAAAAAAAAACAAAACTGTATATTTATTACGGAAAATAATTATTAAGGAAGAACTCCCAAGAACTGAGGGACTTGAGGGGAGGAGTACCCGTTTGTACAACTTACACAAATGTTTAACCTTCAACAAAATACAGAATCACTCACAAGATACAAAACCAGGAAAGAAATTCATTTGAGATGCCGGGGTGTGTCCACTGCCCTGCTTGCACATGGTTTTAAATGTCCCGCATACATGTGAGTACTTTGTCACTTGTGGAAAAGGTTTTATTAGTTTGTAACAGAATAAACCAAAAGACATCTTGTTTGGGGGCAAGGAAGCCCTGAGTGGTTAGGGTGACCTCTGAAGGTATGGTATGGCGTGAGGGCAGGACGGAGATGAGACCACACTTAGTCACAGTTCAGCCATCTAGCCACAGTGCTTTGCTGGTTGCAGTTTACCAAGTTATCCCACTTTCCCTTGGTAGCTGGCCATGGACAGGTCTTTTTGGTTTTGTTTTTTGTTATTTGAGACCATATTATTACAATATGTAGTAGCTACATATTGTATACAGGAAGTCTGCAAAAAGTGTTGAGGCTGGCAGAGTTCCAAGTGGCCGTAAGGGAAAGGCAGAGGCAGAGCTGTTGTAGGAACACAGAACAGATATTAAACATCTGGAGGGCTATAGCAGAGCCAAGGTACAGAGGTCACAGATGTCGCAGACAGACATTGTCTTAGGCTTTTTTGCTGTGAACAGACACCATGACCAAGGCAAGTCTTTTTTTTTTTCTTTGAAACAGGGTTTCTCTGTGTAGCCCTGGCTATCCTGGAACTCACTCTGTAGACCAGGCTGGCCTCGAACTCAGAAATCCGCCTGCCTCTGCCTCCCAAGTATGAGTGCTGATTAAAGGCCTGCGCCACCATTGCCCGGCAAGGCAAGTCTTATAAAGAAAATTCCCGCCCGCCCCCCCCCCCCACACACACACTGGGGCTGGCTACAGGTTCAAAGGTTCAGTCCAGCCTGGCAGTGGTGGCACACACCTTTAATCCCATCACTTAGGAGGCAGAGGCAGGTGGATTTCTGAGTTCGAGGCCAGCCTGGTCTACAGAGTGAGTTCCAGGACAGCCAGAGCTATACAGAGAAACCCTGTCTTGAAAACAAACAAACAACAACAACAACAAAAAAAACCCAACCAAACAAACAAAAAAGAAATTTGACTCATGTCAGATAGAAGAATGAGTTGGGAGCTCTCTTACTATAGATCCCTTGAGGCACACAGCAGGTGATCAGATGACATGTTTGGGGGGACACTTCAAAAAACAAAACAGAGGCCAAGGTAGAGGCAGGTTAGCTATGGAGGAAAAGGAGGCAAATCTTGAAATAGATTCACAATAAATACACCTCAACCCACAGGTTGAGAATTGCTGTGTTAGAGACAGGGTCTTTATGCAGCCTTAACTGGCCTGGAAATCACAGATCCACCTGCCTCTGCCTCCTGGCATGCACAGAGCTGCCACCCAACTTTAAGGCTAGGGTCTCTCACTGAACCTGGAGCTAGCTAGCTGGCCGCAGACATCATTCCCTCTTTGGGTCACTGTATCTGCGATTCCAGCTACATGCTGCATTCAGCGTTTTATTTTAGTGTTGGGAACTGAGCTCTGTTCCTCATGCTGGATGGACCAGTACTTTATGAACTGGGCCTTTCCCCAGCCCCAATAATCCTTTTATTTAATGATGGTTTCATTGTATTGAAGGATCCCATTTTCAAAAGCATAAATAACAAACTGGAGGCTGCTGAGGTGGCCTAACAGTTAAAAGTATTTGCTGCTCTTCCAGACAACCCAAGTTTGGTTTCCTGCATTCAAATAGCACCACTTAACTGTCACTCTAGTTGAGGGGATCTAGCATCCTCTTTGGTCTCCAAGGACACCAGACTCTAACATGGCCTAATGAACATGGTACACAGACATACATGCAAGCAAAAACATGTAAAATAAAATAAATATGTTTTAAAGATAACAAAATAGCCTTTAGGTACTGATAGCCTCAGCTTGAATGAATTGGCTAAAAATACATTCATATTCTTTTGTTTGCTTGTGAGAGGCTTAAAAAGACAGCATAACTCACTCCATCTTGATTTTCAGATTCCATTTTGTGTCTGACCTACTCTGAGGGCCTGGGAACCTAAACTCCTGGACTGAAGTTGCAGACTGTTCAGGAACTAACCACATCCTTGACTAGCTTTGTGTAACATCATTGTTCTGCAAGCCCTGATGGATTGTAAGCCTTGAAGAAGTTCCCAAGCCCCAATTCCCAAGCCCCCACCTGCTTGCGGTTTTTGCCCTTAAATATTCAATCATTTCTGCCCTCAGGATCACCATTTCATGGTGGTCCAGCTTGAGCTGTCTAATTAAAATCCTTCTTAGCTAATTACATCGGTGTTGTGTCCTGTTGGTCTCACGGGGACCCGAGTTGATGGTTCTACACTTGCTTTGTTTTGTTTTTTGAGATAGGATTTCACTATGTAACTTTGGCTGGCCTGGACTCACCCTTTGGAACTCATGCCTTTGGTTTCAGACCCAGGCACAAGGGACTGAGGTGCGTATCTTACATACCAAGCATATCAAAGCAGACCTGGTCTCCAGGTTCTCCCGGTGTCCCTCAGTTCCTACCTGGCATTCATACTGTGTTCCCAACTCTGAACTTTCTAAGAACTGAGCTGCCCTTCCCCAAGAGGCTTATAGAATCCAGACATTTGGTCTCCCCGCCCTCCTCTCTTTCTCTCCTTCTTCTATCTCTGCAAGCACACCCAAGCCCTTTGTCTACCACCACCTTCACCTTTGGTGACTTCTCTGGCCTTGGTTCTTGGGGCCAGTGAACTCACACAAGAGCAGCTTCCCTTAATATCTAGCCTGGCTTGAATCGGCTCATTTCACCAGTGGAGAAATAATTTATCAGTGTCCCATGCAAGAGCAGTAACCCCTCTTAGCCACAGAGCCAGCTCTTCGGTCCCTAGTACTTACATTTTTAGAGTATATAATTTTTTGTTTTTGATTACTTTTGAGATAATATAATCACATGTTTACCCTCCCCCTCTCCTCCCTCCAAAGCCCACTCATGAGCCCGACCTTGTTCTCTTTCAAATTCATAGCCTCTTTTTTCATCGATTGCTGTCACATATATGTACATGCAGACGCATGTATATTTCTAAATACAACTTATTGTTGGTTGCATGTGTCTCCAGGGCTGGTCATTTGGTATTACGTAACCAGGCGGCATGCTCTTCCGTTTCTCCTTAGTCCTCTGTAGTTCTTTGTCTAGGGTTGAGGCCTTGTCTGTTGCTGTCCTTGTTCAACTCATGTTCAGGCAGCCATGCTGGCGAGACCTTATGGGTATAGCTTCTGACATTCCTAGGAGACAGTCTCACAGCAAACGCTCAGCGTCTCTGGCTCTTACAGTCTTCCCACCTTCTTTTCTGAAGTGTTTCTTGAGCCTTAGGTTGGAGAGTGTTTGGACTGAGCTCCACAATTCTGCATTTTAATTGGTTGTGGTTTCCTATAGTGGTCTCCATGTGTTACAAAGAGAAGTTTCCTGGATGGAGGGGAAGACGACACTTATCTACAGGCATAATGGCCGATACTTAGAATGTAGTCAGGGATTTTGCTGCTTTATTAAAATGGTGGTTATAGTTTCTCCTCCAAGACCCATGACTTTCCTAACTCAGTAGGACTCTGGTGATCATGGCAAGCATGGCTCCCTCTGCCTTGCTAAAACATCGTCATCATCATCATCGTCATCATCATCATCATCATCAACAACATCTGTCTCCTCTATCCTTTCTCCTCTGAGACAAATACCCCCCTCCCTCTCCCTTGTTCCCTTCCCTTTCTCCTTCATCCTCTATCTCCTGGCGTCTTTGTCTCTTATTTCCTGCCCTCTGTTTATCTGGGGCAAGTAAATGTCCTGTGTGCTGAGAACTTGATCTTGTGGGTCCTGAGCTGGTACTTTTTCCTTTCACCAATGTATTTGTGTTTTTATTATCCATTCATCCTGCCTCCCAAGTACTGAGATTAAAGTCATGTGCTACTATACCTGCTGCTTCTCTCTTTTTACAGTTTCAAGAGATGGAACTCAGGTCCTCAGACTTGTTAGCTGGAGCTTCTACCTACTGAGCTATCATGTCAGTCCAAGATCTTTCTCTTCTTCAAAGTAAACAAAAAGTGGTGTGTGTCAAACTCAAGCACTCAAGAGGCAGAAGCAGGTGGATCTCTGTGAGTTCCAAGCCAGCCTCATCTACATGGTGAGTTCTAGGCCAGCCAGAGCTATTCAGTGAGACTTGTCTTAGAAAATAAACTAGGACAGTGGAAACGGGCCTGGACTTGTGAGACGACTGAGAGAGTAAATATGCTTGTTGCCAAGCCTGATGACTTGAACACAATACCTGCGGCTCATGTGGTAGAAAAGAGAGAAATGCAGTTGTATTTAAATCCTTTTACTGACATAATATTTTCTTCATCTGTCCTTAGTGAGGCAGGCAAGCTCGAGGAATCTTTTAGTAAGTTGGGGCTCTGTTTGGGTTGGGTTACGGACACTCCCCCACTTCCTTGCTTTTCTTCTATGGTTGGCAGCTTAGCTCCTTGTCCTGTGCGTACCCCACCCAAATAATGCACCCTGCAACCTTGAACACCCACCTGCGTGGGGCTGTACATACCCCTTCCCTGAACAATGGGATAGGTATGCCCTCCCCTGACAACCAACAGAGTTAGACACTTTCTATTCTCATGCCTTCCAACTCATCTGGATGAAGAGTGGACAATCCCAGCTGGCCTGATCTGGATTTGGGTTCGTGCTCATGATGGCAAACTGTCCTAAAAGCGAACTTTTAGGAAGACTCTGTTTACCGTATTATGTTAATGCATATTTGGGTATGTATATAATTAAAATCAGGTGCACTCTGGGAATGGGCACGCATAGTAGGAAAACAATTATATGACATAATCTATCAATCAAAACAAAGAACCATCAACACTATGCCCCTTAATTCAAGCCCCTCCCTCCTTGAGGCCCCTGAAGTCACCAGGGCCCTGGAGTATCCTCATCTTTTCTATTGCTTTGCTTTAAATAAAGTTGCTTGCTACTTTTACAGATCTCTCTGAGCTGTCGAGTGTTACCACCACAGCAGGATTGTAGGTCACAATTCTAAGCCATGTTGGCTGCTAATCCTAAACTAAGAGTCTGTAAAGGATGGAAAGCAGCCATGCAGCCGAAGGAAGCACATTTTTCTAAAATAGAGTCTTTGAATGAAATATATGCCAGAACAAAACAGCCACATTTTAGTACCTCAAGACGCCGGATGCTGCTCAGTGGAAGAGCTCCAGAGGCTTGTACTGCACCAGCACCCCAGCCACCAACCTCTCCCCTCCCCTCAACACCACTGCCTCAAGTTCAACATTCCTTATGAGTGTATTCTCAAGCCCCTTGAGGCCCCAGTTGAGAACTGCTGCTGACCCCGTGTAGGGGTCATCTAGCCTGTCTAGTTTGCGGTTAGACCTGTTGGTACTTGAGAAGAAATTGAGAGGGGAAAAGGGAGAGAAGTCAGCTTAGCTAGCTAGATGCAGCTGTCTAGGCCAGAAGAAACCATTGTATGAGGAGAAACTTGTGGGACAGAGTAGCCTGTGCATAGAAAAGTAGTGTCTCCTCATAAGCCCAAGAGGAGTCCAGTGGACTTTCTTTCTTGAGACAGGGTCTCACCGTATAGCTCTGGCTGTCCTGGAGCTCACTACCTAGAGCCGGCTAACCCCAAACTCAAGTGCTGGGTTTTAAAGGTCCACTACGGCTAGTGGACCTTCTTTTAAGGAAGGGTTTCCTGTAAAGCAGCTAGTTGGTCTCACTGAAAATTTGCTGTTTTACCGTGCTGGATACTTTAATTTACATTACGTATTCGGAAACAGTATATTCGAAGTCATTGTTTTTCTTCTCTTGCCTTGCAGGAAGTGCTCAGATACTAAAACAAATGAACGAACAGTCACACATGCAAATAAAAAGAGGAAACAGTTGGATAGGAACTTCAAAATCACATGACTGGTGACTAAGTTAAATCTTTCCTCCTTACTGATGAGTCCGATAATCTTCCTGCGAGTTTAAAGTATCGGAGATATTAAATCATGTTGCCATTTATTCTCTTTTCGACGCTGCTTTCTCCCATATTTACTGAACCCGAGAAGCAACAGTGGATCTGCAACTCCTCCGATGCAATTATCTCCTACAGTTACTGTGGTAAGTGGCCCGGCAACAAATAGCTGTGGCGCCAACTATTTTGAGAGAAAGTTTTCACCGAACTTGGAGCCGGAGGGCAGGCAGGAGTGCTGCTCCAGCGTGCGGGAGGCTAAGGTCTGGGGTGGGGGTGGAGCAATGCCGAGCACTTCCGGATGCGGGTCTTCCTTCTCCCCCGTTGTCCCCCCCCCCCCCCCCCGATCTCTGAATAGCTTTTTACCTCTGTTGCTGTCTGTGGTTAAGCTCTCTCCGCTCTGAGCCCAGTTTCAGGTTCTTCTGAGTTCTAGTAGAACTGTTTGCTCCTGAACCCCAGCCCCTACACAAACTGGCTCCTCCTGAGGAGGCTTACCCATAGCTCTTCCTGGTGGGGTTTCAGCTCCAGCCTGTGGTCCTAGAGGGCTGTTGGAAGCTATTTCTTCACCAACGGTGTGGCCTCGAGCAAAGTACTTAGACATTCTCGGCCTCACTTTTTTTTTTTGTTTTTTGTTTTTTTAAAATGCAAAATGAAAGTGATTTTAGAATTTGCTGTATGAGTCACTTGACAAATAATGATTTTATTTGATTTTGAATAATGATTTTTGGATTTATGCAGTAATTATTACTCTATATTAAATCTGTTTCGAGACAAGGTCTCTCTATATAGCTGTGACTGGCCTGGAATTCACTATGTAGAGCAGACTGGGCTGGAAATCACAGAGATCTGCCTGTTTCTACCTCCTGGGATTAAAGGCATGCGTTGCCAACCCAGCTTATTTTATTTTTTTTCAGCCAAGCTATCAGTGTATAGCATTGGCTGACTGGGAACTCATAGAGATAGATACACATGCCTTTGCCTTTTGAGTTATTTGCTTATTTTTTGAGACAGTGACTTATTCTGTAGCACAGGCTGCCTAGAACTGACTATATAAGCCTATGCTGGCCACAAACTCATGCTCCCTGTTGCCTTGACCTCTCCAGTGCTAGAGCTGCAGATATTTTTCAGCTGAGCTAAATTCTTGTGCCATTGGATCATAGCTAATGCTATTGTCACACTACAGCTTCTCATTAACAGATGTCTGGGACCAAGAGACCTAGTACAGGGCTTGAGAGTTGTTTCAGTTGGTTTCTTCTTTCTGCTGGTTGTCCATTTTCTGTCCCCTCTAGGAATGTCTGGATGGCTGGAAGGTGGTGCCTTCCAAAATGCCAGTTCTATGAAAAGCAAGATCATAGCCTAATTGTCTGGAAGTGGAGCAGGGAATTTATAAATGTACTTTGATAACTCCTGCATTTTAAATTGGTTATTTTGGGGGGCTGGCTTGTGAAACACTTTGACCAGGGCTAATAACTATTCACCTCTGGAGCATTAGGAAGGTCCTGAGTCTGCTAAACTCTGCTTTCCTCTCCTTTTTGACCCCCTCCTTTGTTTAATTAATTAATTAATTAATTAGTGTGTCTGTGTCTGTGTGTGTGTTTTCCTGGTTGTTTATATATGTATATGTGGATGCCCTCAGAAGCCAGAAGAGGGCATCGGATTCCCTGGAACTGCAATTATAGGCTGCTTTGAGCTGCTTGATGTGGGTGGTAGGAGTTGAACCTGGGTCCTCTGCCAGTGCTCTTAACTACGGAGCCCCCTGTGTAGTCCCTAGCCTACCTCTTTTCGTACTACATGGTGATTAATTAGTAATGTATAATAAATATTGTTCTGTTTCACTCTTTTTAAAAAAAGAATTATTTATCTTAATGTATACAAGGACACTATAGTACCCGTGGCTGCTGGGAATTGAACTCAGGACCTCTGGAAAAGCAGTCAATGCTTTTAACTGCTGAGCCATCTCACCAGCCACTCAGCTTTATCCTTGTAGTAACAATTTAACTGTCTTTGTTAAGGCCTAGGTAACTGTTGCCTGTCTAGCCTGCCATGTTGTGCCGTTACTAATATCATAAGGAAACTTTCTCATGTGCTGTTACTGCTGTTACTAGGATGTTCTGTGCTTTGGTGTTCTTGGAAACCAATCACAATAGAAGTTAATTAGAACTGTTTTGTATAATTAACCACAATAAACTTGGACCTGAGCCAACCACCCTGCAGCACTTCCTGAACCGGAAGTATTTTGCTTTTAGTATTTCTAGTATTTGCTTTTATAAAATACTCTGGGATGGATCCCTACATGAGAGAGATACCTGCACCTATTTGCATTTTGATTTTTTTTTCGAGACAGGGCATTTTGAATAATGATCGAATAAAGTTAATGTTCTCAAGACCTCCCTGGGAACTGACATTCTACTTGGCAGGAGACATGTACGTGGGTAACTGACATCCTGGTTGGGAAGTTAAGACATGAATGTTAGACAAGGCAAGTCCCCCGCCACAGAATACCCCCAACAAAGAGGAGCAGAATAAGTATACAACAAAGACACGCTCCTAAGGAAATCCCCCTATATCCTGATTGGTGAAATGACTTGGCACAGATGTCTGTAGATCTCAGGCTTAAAAAGCCCTTATAGGATCTTGACCAGATGGTTCACTCAGCTCCTAAGTCTGACCTGTGGCCCTGATTGATTAGTCCTGATTTGTATGCTCAATAAACTATTTCCATCTGACTGAGATCAGTGTTCATGTGGTTTGTGAGGCAACTCCTGGAGCCCAACATTTGTCCTTGTTTTGTTGGTAATTTTTTGAGATAGAGTCTTTCTATGTAGCCCTGGCTGTTCTGGAATTTGGTATGTATATCAGGCTTGCCTCAAACACACAAGAGATCTGTCTGCCTCTGCCTCCTGAGTACTGGGACTAAAGACATAGGATACCACACCTGGCATATATATGGCTTCCTTTGTCTTTTGATGAGACTTTCAGAGGTAGAACCTGACCTTTAGCTTGGTAACACCAATGTGGACCTTCCCCAGAATACCCTGACACCAGGTCGGAAGAAAGCAACAAGGGATCTCTACCTATGACCCTGCATGTGGCCATAGCAGAGTGTTACCAGTCCTCTGCCTGGGAGTGTCCAGGAAGACAAAAACACCTCCCTGTGGAAAGCATTAATTTCTGTAGAATTGATACTCAAGTGTTGGTGCCAGTGACACCTAGATCAGTCTTGACTGTGAGTATGATTTCCAACATGGAGAAGAGAGAATTCTTCTTTAGGCAGGCATAGTTATTTTGATTTGTCTTAACAAATCGATAGCTTGGGGGACTTAAACTTGAAACATTTATCTTGGACTGATCTGGAATTTATAATGAAGATTTGGCACGTTTGGATTCCCTTTGGCTTCTGAAGAGGTGCTATGGTTGTTGAATGTAATTTTTCTTGCCAAACTCATGTCAAAATCTGTCACTGTAATAGCATTGAGAAGTGGGGCATTTTGTTAGTTTTTTTGTTTTGTCTTGTTTTGTTTTGTTTTCAAGACAGGGTTTCTCTCTATAGCCCTGGCTGTCCTGGAACTCACTCTGTAGACCAGGCTGGCCTCGAACTCAGAAATCTGCCTGCCTCTGCCTCCCGAGTGGTGGGATTAAAGGTGTGCACCATCACTGCCCAGCTTGTTGTTTGTTTTTTTGAAGCAGGGTTTCACTGTAAACCAAGCTGATCTAGAACTTACTCTGTAGTGCAGGATAGTCCAGACTAGCTTTAAAATTCATGGGGATTCTCCCAACTCAGGCTCTGGAGTGCTAAGAATACAGCATATGCCACCACATCTGGCTTATATGATAACCATTTAAGGTCCATCAAAATCCTACTTGGGTTAGGCACGGTGTTTCATGCTGTTAATTCTAGCACTCATTAGGTCTAAGTAGGAAGACTGTTGCAATTTTGAGGCCAACCTGGTCTATGAGAATAAGCTCTTGTGTCACAAAACAAAACTGAACAAATACATAGTTTGTTCTAAAGAATCTGGCTGACTCACTTGAATTTACTTACTTTTCACACATTAACTTATTTAGTGGCACTGGGGCCGGAATTGAGCGTGGCTAGGCATGCATTTTAACATTGAGCTACATCCCTTACCCAACTTGAATTTATTTTGAACAGGTATCCACCATCTAGAAACATCTTCTACCCCAGATAGATAGATTGTGTAATCCACACTCACCAGAATTCCAGGACTAGTGGGATGGGTATTAATTATTTCTGGATCCCTGGAGAACTGGAGGTGCTAAAAGACTATATCAGTTTTTTCTCTTACCATGGAAAAGCCAAGAGCTGGGAGTTTCCATCTTTGCCCACGCTAAGCAGAGGGAGAACCAGGAAATAGTGTTTAGCAGCTCAGAGTACTGCTTCCCTTCCTCCCTGTGTAGCTAGACTGTGCTAGTCTATTAGAACCCCAAGATCCACAGCCTGGAGCTAGACTGGTGAGCTAGATCGGAAAGGTTAGGGTGCTGAGCATGTAGGTGAAACGGAGAGTTGGGAAGCCTCTTCCTAATCGTATGGTGGTGTTCCGGTAAGGGATACTCCGTAGCGATACTAGTGAGTACAGTCTGTATGCTTGCTGATACTGGAGTCTTTTTATTACTTTCTGGCCTTTTACACATGGAGCTTGTACTTGGGGGGATAGACCTAGGTCTTCATATTCATCTTATACTGCAACTGTCACTCTTCTAGAGAGATATTTTTAACAATTTTCAATTGTTCTCATTACATAATTTTAATAAAAAAGCATCTTTTGGGGCTGATATTCAGAATGCTATATTTATTGAAATGTCTTTATATAGTAACATTTTCTTTATTCCTTTTAGATCACATGAAATTCCCTATTTCAATTAGTTCTGAACCCTGTATAAGATTGAGGGGAACCAATGGATTTGTGCACGTTGAGTTCATTCCAAGTAAGTACAAACTGTCATTGTTGTAGTCAGATATAAAGGACTCTAGAGATTCAGAATAATTCTATTCCAAATATGTTTGTTATCTATTGCTGTGCTATACGTTACCGTACTCTTAGTCTATTGCCCTTGTGGGATGGTAGTCTGGGCGTGGCTTACCCATGTCATTCAGGGTCCCTCATAAAGACATGATCAAGATTGTGACCAGGTTGTAGAAGGAACTGCTTCTCACTTCATGTGTTATCCAGTTTTTGGATTCTGCTATTGGCTACATGGGTCTTATTACCGTAGCTGCTTGCTTCATCGAAGCTGGCAAGGGGTAAGGAGATGAAAGAGTGTTGCATGGCTTGAGCAAGGAAGTAGTACTGTCATTTTTGCCGTATTCTACAACTTGATCATATGGAGGGTTTTTACAAGGATATACGGTAGAAATGGGAATAACTTGAGCCTGCTAATAATGGGTGTCCTTTGTCAACCATTAGCTATTCACTGGTGAGAAGTAACTGAGTTTCCATTGAAGAATCTGTATATGAGCAAGCCAGTGTTTTCATCATCATCATCATCATCATCAT
>JADRCH010000109.1:1208410-1226758 GCA_019843965.1 Rhynchomys soricoides | reverse complement strand
GAGAGAGAGAGAGAGAGAGAGAGAGAGAGAGAGAGAGAGAGAGAGAGAGAGAACTTAAGAATCAAGACTGGTTGTTAGTTTCTTTGAATCTGACTGTAGAATTTTTTCTTTGATACACTGACCCTGTACTTGTTCAGTCATTAGGAGGAATCTGTCAGATTGTAGGACAACTGAAAAAGATGTTGTAGCAGCAGCCCTAAAGAGGGGCAGGGAGAAGGGTCTAGAGGTTCTATGAAGTAGAACTATGTACAAGTCATGGGGCTGGGGTACAGCTCAGTGGTAAAGTCTTGGCTAATATGAACCACCCCGCAAGAATCTATATCAGTTCAGCAGAAGAGACAAATCTTAAGGGTAACTTGGACAGGTGAAATGACAACCCGAAGCCTCTGTGGCTGCAGAGCAGAAGATGATTCAACTCTGCTTGTTCTGCTTTCTTGGCCAAGAGCAAAAGAAACGGTAGAAATTTTGACCTAGTTAAGACTCTGTAATTTCTCTTTTATTGTCCCCAGACTCTGGTGTGCCTCATCCTTAGGTGTTAGGTGATGATTTTACAGAGTGAGTGATCTCACTCTCAGATGGATCCTTTCCTTTTTTAAAAGAAGTTGTATTTCCAGATCCAAATACTTCTACTGCTACTACTACCACTAAGTCAGCACTCAGGGATCTCTGAAAGGCAGAGCCCAAGAAGGAACTAAACCAATTAGACATTTTGAAGGTGGTACTGAGGGACGAATGCTTGTGAAAGGAGATACAGAAGACATGCAGAGGTTCAGACTGAAGTGAGGTTCTGATACCCATGAAGAGCAAAGCATGGTGCTCAGTTCTTTGCAGAAGCAGAAAGATTATTTGA
This sequence comes from Rhynchomys soricoides, assembly GCA_019843965.1. Classification (NCBI taxonomy): domain Eukaryota; kingdom Metazoa; phylum Chordata; class Mammalia; order Rodentia; family Muridae; genus Rhynchomys; species Rhynchomys soricoides. The sequence goes on along the minus strand of JADRCH010000109.1, from coordinate 1,225,908 downwards.
ATTCATGAGCTTGAAGCTGGCCTGTACAATCTGGCGAGGCCATATTTCAAACTCAAAAGGAATCATAAAACCCTACCCACCCACTCAACCAACCAACCAAAAAAGAAAAGGGAAACGGAAGAGACTTAGGAGGATCATCAATCCAAAATGTACCCAGAGACACTCAGCTGTCTCTGAGGATTCCGCAGTGTAGATTGCCTGTCATAAGCATTTCAAGGTGGGGGGTGGGGGGGGCTGTAATAACAGAGCAATGGAATAACCATGAAGAGCATGTGCTGCTATTGTACATAACAGAGTTCAGTTCCTAACACCCGTTTGGAGAAGCTCACAACTTCTTGTAGCTCTAGCTCCAGGACCTGATTTCCTCAGGTGGCTGTAGGCACACACATATGAGTACTCTCATACAGATATACATATAAAGACTTAAAAATAAATCAATAGGGGCTGGAGAGATGACTCAGTGGTTAAGCACATTAGCTGCTCTTGCAGAGGATCTGGGTTTGAGTCCCAGCACATACATGATCACTAACAACTGTCTGTACCTCTAGTTCCAGGAGATGAATGCCCTCTTCTGGCCTCTGAGGTACCAGGCAGGCAAGTGGTTCACAAACATTGGAAAAACATCAAAACATACAGAAAAAAAAAATAATTTTTTTAATTAAAAAAATCAGGAGCTGGATGTGGTGGCTCACACCCTTAATCTTAGCACTTAGGAATCAGAGAGAGTAGGATCTCTGTGAGTTTGAGGCCAGCTTCGTCTATGTAAGAGTTCTAGGCTAGCCAGGGCTACATAGTGAGACCCTGTCTCAAAATCAGTCAGTCAGTCAGTCTGTCAGTCAGTCAGTCAGTCAATCAGCCAGCCACTTAGAAACTTATACGAACAGCCTATGTCAAGGGCCCTTGAGGTGTTTGATCATTTCCGGGTAAGCTTGCCCAAGTGTAAGGCTGTAGCTGAGTGCTAAACAGAGCTAAGGTTCTGTAGTGATGGGTAGTCTGCCCACCACCTCTTTACAACCGCTTCTTTAGCAGGAAATTTGAGTGGTAAACCTTCATTGCTGGCACAAATATATTAGTTATTCATTGAATATCACATAATAATCTATACTAATCCAGTAACAAAATAATTACTTAGTCATTTTCCTAAAATGTTTCACAATTATGATACCTAGAATTATTATAATCTCTATAAAGTATGGAGTCCATTCATAAAACAAGGCTCATTTTTATGGTTCTGTTTCTGCTTGAATTTAATAAGAGTTATAAGCTTGAGTTAAAAACTGAACAAGAATAACTTATATTTTTTGGTACTTCTCAGGGTTACTATTGAGTCTTTGTATAATAGAAACAAATTAACAAACAACAACTCTGGGTAATAAGTCCCTTTAGTGTTATTTCTGGCAGCTCCTGGAGTTGTCCTAGGCAAGCTCAAAAATACTTCCCTTTGTTCCTTCATGATGACCACTGTTTCTCATCTCCTACTGTAACACACACATTGTTGTCCTTGACCAGCTATGTCTCATACGTGGCCTGTCACTATAATCATTGTTGATGATGTGACCATGGTCATATCCAAGGCCAAAGGCATCTCAAGATAGAAACCACTGAGATATCAAAGCAGAACTTCCTTTCCTGGAGTCCCTGAAGACTTGAATCGTGCTCGGACTCATGGAGGTTGCCACACAGGATAGTAGTGCAGTCTGCTGTGTGTGCAACACACAACTTTATCTCTGTGTCTCATGAATTCCTTATTAAATCAGCTCTTCCACTCACACACATATAAATCCTGCTTTTAGAGAGTCCATAGGACAATTAAAAAAAAAATTAACTGCTCCCATAGTAGCCTTTCCCACACCCAACCCACGAAGCGGAATGTGGAGAAAACATAGGCTTGGATCAGTGTGTGCCTCTGCTGACACTGGTATGGATCAGTGTGTGTCTCTGCTGACACTGGTATGGATCAGTGTGTGCCTCTGCTGACACTGGTAGTAGGGTTCAAAGGGAGCTGGTAAGCTTGAGTAGGAATAGAGCTCTACTGCCAGGGAAGTAGAATAGAGTAGAAGATATCAATTATTACATACCAACTTACTGATTTATTTAGTGTGGCTTGTCCTGCCTATTGGCCAAGAGTGAGTTCAGTTGCTTCCTGGAACAGGATAACATGGAGGACAGCTGAAATAATTAGTTGTTGCCCTTAACAATCTTCTGACTGGCACATGTGCTTCTTGCTTGCTTGCCTGCCTCAGCTTGTGGTTTTAAGGTATAAAATGAGGATGCAAATGGGAACCAAGATCTAAGCCTTTCATGAGCTGTCCTGGCTGCAGTCCACTGGTGACAGCTCTCTTCCATGCTCATTGGTGTCAGAGTGCTTTTTCCAAAAAGACTCCTGTAACTCCAGTCTGATGTTAAGGATATCATGTTTGAGTGTATTGTGTGAGGGAACTGAGAAACATTTGACTAAAGGTATAGAATAAATATGTGATCACATGGCACCTAAAGCCAGGGAGGACGTTCATGGTGAAAACTGAGAAATGAAGATGAACCTTGAGAAAGAAGAGTTAGTGACGTAAAGAGGTGTCAGAGATGTCGTGGGGAAACAGAAAGAAGGTGGGAGACCCAGCCTCAAAGACAGCTAGGAGAGCAATCTGGCAGTTCCATCAAGCATAGCTGAGTTCAATCTGAAGACCAGAAAGTTGCTTTTGAGTGAATTGGAAGCTAACCTGATCTTCCTAGTGGTTTCCAGGCCAGCAGGGGTACACAATGAGACCCTGTCTAATATATTATATATCACACATATATAATATCTCCTATATATACACATACATGTAGCTTTTCCATTTGGGACAAATGAGTAATTCTGGAGAGTCAGGAAAATGTATTTTTACTGAGATTCTCTGTCAACTATCTATGTGTCATCTCTCCATCTATCTCTCCTATTGCTGGGGATTGAAATCATGGGTTTCTACTTATTATTATGGCAAGGGCTGTACCTCTGACCTATGTAATAAACTCTTTTTTACTTTTTATTTTGTGACAGGGCCTATGTTATCGAGGATTTGCCTTGAACTTATCTGTAGCCCAGACAGATGTTGGACATCTGAGCTTCCTGCCTTGATTGTCTTGTTTGTTTGTTTGCTTATTTATTTATTTATTTTTGAGTCAGTGTTTCTTTATATAGATCAGGCTGGCCTTGAATTCAGAGAGATCTGCCTGCCTGTGCCTCTGGAATGCTGGAATTAAAGGCATATGTCACCACACTTGGTCTTTAATTCTGTTCTTTAGAAAATATTCGTCCTAACTCCAAAAGGCGAAGAGCTGATTATTCCCAGGCTCTTCTTGTCCTTTGAATTTTCTGGGTAAGCTTACCAAAACCGAAAACCTGATGACTGTGGGCATTTTCATGACCGAGTTCTGAGTATTTCTGTTTTTTTGTGGGTTTTGGGGGGCAGATATTTTACATAGCTGTCACTGAGGGACATTCAATTTTGCTAGAAAGTTACCTTCTTAGAGCCTTAATTTTGTCCTTGGAATAAGGATATTAACACTTCATAGACAGCTGCGATGATCAAATGAAACGTCAAAAGCACAAGGCACCCGCTAAGGGCACAATAAATATTCTGTATTGAAGAACATGTTACCCGAGGGATTTAATGGGATATTTTTTTTCTTTCTAAGGAGGAAACTTAGAACGTTTATATTTCAACCTCTTCATCAGTGTCAACTCCATAGAATTGCCAAAGCGCAAGGAAGTTGTTTGCCACGGATACGATGATGATTACTCTTTTTGTAGAGCTCTCAAAGGAGGTAAGCCTTGGATTTGTATGACTTACAGACCAAGCCATAACTCTGTATGAGGCTGTTAGGACAAGGAAGCCCTGCACACATGAGCTCCCCAACCGATAATAATGCTTGGGTTCCCTCTGAAGGTTTATTCTTTGAAGCATAAATATTTTACAGTCGTGTGTCCACGTGGTGCATCATGGGTGCATTTGAAGGGACATTACATTTCCCCCTTTCAAGATGAAGGTTCACATTTACTCTTGGCTACGGTGTCTTTTTCTAAATATTGCATGTATGGCTTGCCTAGATTCATGTCTGCATACTGCATGCCTGTGCACCATGTCCTTGCCTGGTACCTGAGGAGGCTACAGGAAGGTGTTGGATCCCTTGAAGCTAGAGTTGTAGATGCTTGTGAATCAGTGTGTAGGTGCTGGGAATCGAACCTGGGTCCTCAGAAAGAGCAGCCAGTGCCCTTAACTATCTCTCTAGCCCCTTGTAGCACACTAGCACACTATTTTACAATGAGTCCACACATTCTCTGTGGGATTGTATTGACATTCTATCAGAATTTTCTGTTTAATTTTCTTGATATCTAAGCTAAGATGTGCTAGAATCAGCATAGCCTACCTGATTACTCTCTCTCCATTCTTTCCAAAAAATATCTGTTGAACATAATCTGAGCAGGCCATGATTTTGGTCCTGGGGATGTGAAGTTAGATGGTCATGGATCCTTCTTTAAAAACTCACTGTGTCCTAGAAAAGACAATTTCTAGAGGAAGGTCATAAATAGGATTGTGCTGTTAGTTTTATCTACATAGTTGTCTAATACTGGTGACAGGAAGACACATATAAATTTTCAGAGAATTTTAGTAGCGTGTTCAACCTGAGAACATCAGAGGGTGAGAGGAACATCCTGTGGAAAGGGAAGATGTAAGTCCATCCAGCCACACTTGGAGAGTGGTTTCTGTCCCTCTGTTCTCTTTGTTCTGGAGCATGATATGCTTGTGATGAATTGCTGCAGATGAGCTGTCAAAAGAGGTTGGGTGAGGATGTAAGTCATGCCTACAATGTTGATCTGTATCCTACGGCAAGTAGGAAGTGATGATCCACTGAGATTTCCATTTTTGTAAATAAATAGTGTCCTTGTGGCAGGAGGTGGCTGTGGCAGGAGGTTATGAGAGACTGTTAGGGATTCAAATGCAGCAGCATCTCGCCTCAGGGATGAGGCTGTGGAAGAGCATACAGGGGGACTTCCAGGAAATGGCAGGGCATCCTAAGATGTTTACTGTGCAGTCAAAGATTAGGTAACACCAACAACCACTTGAAGGTTGGTGATTTGACATTGCAAAGTGTATTATCTGAGGTGATGTTTATCAAAGAAAGGACAGATTTTAAAAGAGAAAGATAACGAGCTCTGGTTTGGACACGTTGAGCTCAAGATAATTTTGGAACATTCAAATAAACATGTCCATCTGGCATCTGAGCATGTGGGCCCAGAGCTTAGGACAGATTTAAGAAGCACTGATGTGGGGGCTAGGGAGATGGCTCAGCAGATAGGAGCATTGGCTGCTCTTCCAAAGGTCCCCGGTTCAGTCTTAGCATCCACATAATAGCTCACAGCTATCTGTAACTCCAGTTCCAGGGGTATGGGACCCTCACACAGACATCCATGCAGGCAAAATGCCAATGCACATAAAGTCAATCCTGAATAACAAACAAAACAAAGCAAAAACCAAGCACTGAAGGGATCAAGAGATCCCAGAAGCCAGAGATTCAAAATTTCAAGCTTCATGTGTCTATTTTTAAAAGTAACTTTCCATTTTGTTGTTACATCTTTAGGACATATTTAGAAAATATGGTAAGTAAAAATAAAAATTACTCACAATCTTATCAGTTTTTATACTTTCTCCCCTTGCTCTTTTAAAAAACCACATTTATATATAAATAAATGTCTATTCCAAGGCATCTGAAACTCAATAAGTCTTCTAGTCTTGTTACTGTAATCTTGGGTGTAAGGATGCCATAGCTATGTGCCACTAATTGGTTTCTTAAAATAATACAGATTTAGAGGACAGAAGTCTGCTGTCAGGTGCCAGCGGGGTCATGTTCCCTCAGAAGGTTCCACCGGAGGATCTATTTCTGCCCACCCTCCGAGTTTCTGATAGCCTTAGGTTCTTCTTAATTCACAGATAGCCATTTCCTTCCTAGTCTTCCTTTTGTCTGTTTCAGCATCCAGATCCCTGCCCCCAACCCCTTTTAAAATATGGACCAGTCTATGAGCTTTTGGGCCCACCTCAGTGACCTCATATTAACTTGATTCGTGGACACCTTGCTCCCGATAAGGTTAAGCTCATCGTTTCGTGGAATTAAAATGACCACATATCTTTTGGGGAGATGGTATTAGTTTATAGTACCATCGGAGACTTGGTTCCTGCTACCTGCGCTGTTGCCAGGAGAGCTAGTCTGGGACCATGGGTAATGTGTGTCCTTTTGGTAGAAGACAGAGGGATCAGAGAAGGGCTTCTGTTTTTCTTTTCTCTGACCCAGCTTGAATATTTTCTGGCTTCTTCAGTGAACAGAGACTTCTAGCTAATTCTCTGTCAACCCAGAGAGGGACAACTGCCCAGGACCGGCTCTGTCCAAGACAGATAGACACAGAGGCCTAGCTGGCGGGAAAGGCTGAGACTCTTTCCTGACCTGCTAAGTGCTCTTGTAGTCTGCAGGACAAAAACCTAGCTGTGCCTCCCAGTTTCCTTCTCAAGCTCCCAGGTCTCAGCTACTTCCTTTCTTCTTTCCTTTACAAATGTGCTATGGTTGACTTTCCAATGACATCCTGTGCACAGTTTTATGGTTGGAGCTTAGTGGATTGTGATTGTATTCTTGAAATTTCTAATAATTTTCCCAGAGAGTTTTATAAGTAAAACTTGAGGAGATGATGGTGTGTGTGCCCACCCTGGGTGGCTTCCCTGCTGGGTGGCTTCTTTGTTCCCCACTGTCTACACATCTGCTGGCACTTGGGGATCTGCATAGACTTCCCTTCTCATTTTTATGTACTGACACCTGTCACCTTCTGCTGCTGCTGGTTTCTGGGTTCAGGGAGGGTCAGAATCAAGGATAGATGCTCTGCAGTGTCAGGAGTGGGGCATGCCCAACTTACTGGAGCTGGCAGCCGTGTGGTGGTATACGTGGCAACCCCAAGACAGGAAGCTGGTGGAAAGGATGCCCAGTGTGGCCGATGTAACATAATCTACACCATCTTAATCGTCACTGTGCACTTTTTTTTTTTTCTTTTTTTTCTGAGACAGGATCTTCTGATGTAGCCCTGGCTGGCCTGGAGCTCAGTAGGTAGAGCAAGCTGACTCAAACTAACAGAGACCCACTTACCTCTGCTCCTGATTGCTGGGGGCCAAGGTCTTTGCCACCACACACAGCCCCCGTTATACACTGTGTGTTTCTTTACATATTTATGTTTTGAATAAATTAACTGTTTTGGGGAAGGGATAATTACGTGCTGACTGTTGTCTCCTTATTCCGTGGTGCAAAGTGGGCTTACAGTTAATATTCTTTGAATGTTATTAAAATTCTCTTTTGAATTTTTCTTTTTAAAATTTCTTCTTAAATTTTATTTAAATTTACTAAAGCTTGAGACATTTCAGCTAGTTATGATCTTCATGCCTAATGTGCTGAGAGAGGAAGGTTGAGAATTTGAGGCCAGCTTGGGCTACACAGGAAGATCCTGATTCAAAACAAAACTAAGAGGAACAGTTACGTTGGCGAGATGGTCCATTAGGTAAAAATGCTTGCCACCTTGCGTAGCCTGACGACCTGAGTTCCATTTCCAGAACCTACATGGTAGAAGGAGAGCGGTGACGACCGGCAGTTGTCTTATGAACCCATTTTTATGGCATGCTGTGCACATGTGCACATACAATTTTGCTTTTTAAAGGTCACTATTTTTTTTTTGTTTGACATGTAAACATGTATACCTTTCTGACCTTTCCTATACCCCAAGTTCACTATTTCGTTGTCTGGTCTTTTCTGTTTATCTGCATCTATGCTGGGTGACTTGTGCAAAGCCAGTTTCATGGCTGCTTATTGAAATAGAGGCTGAATTTTTAGGCCTCTTGGTGGTGTGACTGGAGAGAATGTAAGTATTCTGTCTGTGTTTGAACCTTCTCATGGGGGATATAGTATAGATGGGATTGTGCCAGGCATGCATGAGGCCTCAGGGTCAATCCTCAGTGTTACTTAAAAGAGAAATGAAACAAAGCAAAAAGAAACATTTTTCCTGTCTCTAGAGAAATTCTTATCTGTTGTATCCAGCTATAGGGGCAACCATATCTCTAAAAGTTAGGCATGCACGTTGTAGTGGCTATTCCTGGTTGTCAACTTGACTATATCTGGAGTGAACTACAATCCAGAATTAGAAGGCTCCCCTGTGATCCAGATCTTGAGGCTGGAAGACACAAGTTTCTGACCTGGATCTTGGCATGGAGATCTTGAGGCATAGTGGCCATGAAAAACTTAGGCCTAGGCAAAGTAGTACACGCCTTTAATCCCAGGAGACTGAGGCAAGGAGATCTCTGACTTCAAGATCATCTGGGACAAAGCAAGTCCCAGATCCAGGCGTGGTAGTACACACCTTTAATCTGGGCCACACCTTCTGCTGGAGACCTACATAAGGACATTGGAAGAAGGAAGATTTGCTCTTCTCCTTTGTGCCTTGTGGAACTGAGAAGCTGCTAGATCCTTGGACTTGTATTCACAGCTGCTGCTGACCATTGTTGGGGAGTTGGACTACAGACTGCAAGTTATCAACAGATTCCCTTACTATATAGAGACTGCCCATAAGTTCTGTGACTCTAGAGAACCATGACTAACCACACATGTATGTAATGTAGTTTGATGCATATTTTCTTCAATTCACTGAGACGGGTCTTAAAAACTCAGATGCCCTGGGGGATGAGATATGGGAAGGTAGAGGGAGAGGTGCTGAGTGTCAGGGTGGGGCACCAGGGATGGTATAGGAGGTGAATAGGAAGAGTATGGGGCCATTTCTCTATATTGTTTCTCAGAAATGCTTCTATAAACATTCTAGAACATTCTAGATGTTCTAGTAAGGACATTCTAGAAAACCAGAACTGTATTTTTAAAAAAAATCACCTAAAATGACTAATGTTTGTGTTTTGTTTTCAGAGACTGTGAATACATCAATACCATTTTCCTTTGAGGGAATACTATTTCCAAAGGTATTATTCAAGAAACATTTTGTGCTTTCTTGACTTTTTGCATGTTGTAACATGTTGCATGTAACAGGTTGTAACTGAAACATGGGTTTCTGTAAATAGACACCATGACCATGGAAACACATGGATTTTCATTGGGGATAGCTTATAGGTTCAGAGGTTTAGTCCATAATCATCATGGCTGGAAGCATAACAGCACACAGGCCAACATGGTGCTGGAGAAGGAGCCAAGAGCTCTACCTCTGGATTGGAGAAGCAGGGAGAGTGTGACATTGGGCCTGGCTTGAGTATCTGAAACCTCAAAGCCCGCCTCCATAGTGACACACTTTGTCCAACAAAGCCACACCTTCTAATAGTGTGCTCCCTCGTGACCAAGCATTCAAATATGAGTCTATGGGGGTCATTCCTCTTCAAACCACCACAGTGTCAAGATTGAAGCAATTCACCACTTTAAAGAATATTGATTCAATTGATATTGGACATGTTCAAGATAGTATGGCCACAGTCGAGAATAGTTATTTAAATTAAGATGGTCAAGAGTTTTGGTTTTAGGTATTTTGTCACTTTTCTCTATTGTAGAGCATGGGAAAATCGCATATAAGATAGCTCTTTTTCTTGTCATTGTTTCTCTTTAACACACATATATAACATAATAAGTGCTCATCACCAACTGATGGTCTTCATATTAATGTATCAGCCAAGGACCATGGATAAGTCAACCTCATTAGTTAATGGTTAATATTTGAATAGTTAACACACTATTTGTGTGTTATGCTAATATGTTGTATAATTGTTTAGAATAAAAATCACATAGATTTAGGGACTAGAGAGATGGCCCAGTGGTTAAGAGCACTTACTGCTTTCTAAGAGGACCTGAGTTCATCTCCCAGTTCCCGCATTAGTGCCTCACAACTGTGATTACAGATCCAGGGGATCTGATGCCTTCTTTTGGCCTTCTGGGTTACTGAATACAGATGGGACACATACATACATACATGCAGGCAAAATACTCACATGCATAAAATAAAAATAAACAAATTTTTTTTTAAAAAATCACATAAATAGCTGGGCAGTGGTGGCGCACGCCTTTAATCCCAGCACTTGGGAGGCAGAGGCAGGTCAATTTCTGAGTTCGAGGCCAGCCTGGTGTACAGAGTGAGTTCCAGGACAGCCAGGGCTATACAGAGAAACTGTTTTGACCCCTCCCCCCCCAAAATCACATAAATTATAAGCTTAGTTTTGTTTAAGATTTGTTTTCTTGGCACTTTGCTTGGGCATTGTCTTAATTAAGGTTTTACTGGTGTGAGCAGACACCATGACCAAGGTAGCTCTTATAAGGACAACATTTAATTGGGGCTGGCTTATAGGTTCAGAGGTTCAGTCCATTGTCTTCAAGGTGGGAACATGGCAGCATCCAGACAAGCATGGTGCAGGATGAGCTGAGAGTTCTATATATTCATCTGAAGGCTGCTAGTGGAAGACTGACTTCCAGGCAGCTAGGATGAGGGTCTTCAGCCCACACTCACAGTGACACACCTACTCCAACAGGGCCACACCTTCTAATAGTGCCACTCCCTGGGCCAAGCATATACAAACCATCACAGGCATTTATGCTTTTATAAAAATAACTATGGCCTCAAAGAGTACCTTTTTGTTTTCTCAAGGCAGAGTCTTACTGTGTTTGAGACTAGCCTTGAATTCACAGTAATCCTCCTGCCTAAACTTCCTGTTTTCTAGGATTATAAGCTTGTGGTACCATGTTTGGTGATGATTTTGCTTTTGATTTTCACTTGTGGTGAGTCTTAAACAATTTTAATTGATGGGTGTATTGGTGTATGGCTTTGATCCCAGCACTCAGGAGGCAGAGGCAGAAGGATCTCTGAGTTCAAGGTCAGCCTGGTCTTCAGAGAACTCCAGGACAGCCAGGATTACACAGAGAAACATGGTCTTAAAAAATACATTTAAAAAATTAATTTTCTTCATTTAAGTGTGTGTGTGTGTGTGTGTGGGCATGTGCAGATGTAAGAGATTTTCTCTATTACTCAGTCTTATTCCATTGAGACAGGTTCCTTCCTCCCTCCCTCCCTCCCTCCCCATCTTGAGCTTCATATAATTGCTGTGAATTGTATCTTGGGTATTCTGAACTTTTGGGCTCATATCCACTTAAAAGTGAGTGCATACCATGTGTGTTCTTTTGTGACTGGGCTACCTCACTCAAGATGATATTTTCAAGTTCCATTGCCTGTGAATTTCATGAAGTCATCGTTTTTAACAGCTGAGTAGTATTTGATTGTGTAAATGTACCACATTTTCTGTATCCATTCCTCTGTTGAAGGACATCTGGGCTCTTTCCAGCTTCTGGCTATTATAAATATGGCTGCTATGAACATAGTGGAGCATGTGTCCTTGATATATGTTGGAGAATCTTTTGGGTATATGCCAAGTAGTGGTACAGCTGGATCCTCAGGCAGTACTATGTCCAATTTTCTGAGAATCTGCCAGACTGATTTCCAGAGTGGTTATACCAGCTTGCAATCCCACCAACAATGGAAAAGTGTTCCCCTTTCTCCACATCCTTTACAGCATCTGATGTCTCCTGAGTTTTTGCTCTTAGCCATTCTGATTGGTGTGAGGTGGAAGCTCAGGGCTGTTTTTTCCCATCCTGACTGGTATGAGGTGGAATCTCAGGCTTGCATTTCCCTGATAACTAAGGATGTTGAACATTTCTTTAGGTGTTTCTCGGCCATTGGGTATTCAACTGAGATTTCTTTGTTTAGCTCTGCATCCTTTTTTTTTGGTTTTTCGAAACAGGGTTTCTCTGTGCATCCTGGAACTCACTCTGTAGACCAGGCTGGCCTCGAACTCAGAAATCTGCCTGCCTCTGCCTCACAAGTGCTGGGATCAAAGGCCTGTGGCACCACTGCCTGGCTTGTATCCCATTTTTAAATAGGATTATTTGGCTCTCTGAAGTCTAAATTCTTGAGTTCTTTATATATATTGGATATTAGCCTTCTATTGGATGTAGGGTTGGTAAAGATCTTTTCCCTATCTGTAGGTTATTGTTTTGTTCTATTGACAAGTGTCCTTTGCCTTACAGAAGCTTTGTAGTTTTATAAGGTCCCATTTGTCAATTGTTGATCTTAGAGCTTAAGCCATTGGTGTTCTGTTCAGGAACTTTTCCCCTGTGTCTATGTGTTTGAGACTCTTTCCCACTTTCTAATTCTATTATATTCAGCATATCTGGATTAAAGTGGAGGTCCTTGATCCACTTGGACTTGAGCTTTGTACAAGGAGATAAGAATGGATCGATGTACTTTCTTCTATATGCCGAACACTAGTTGACCCAGCACCATTTGTTGAAGATGCTGTCTTTTTTCCACTGGATGGTTTTAGCTCCTTTGTCAAAGATCAAGTGACCACAAGTGTGTGAGTTCTTTTCTGGGTCTTCAATTCTATTTCATTGATCTAACTGCCTGTCACTGTACCAATACCTTGCAGTTTTTATCACTATTGCTCTGTAGTACAGCTTGAGGTCAGGAATGGTGATTCCCCCAGAAGTTCTTTTATTGTTGAGAATAATTTTCAGTATCCTGGGTTTTTTGTTATTCCAAATGATTTTGCAAATTGCTCTTTATAAGTCTATGAAGAATTGAGTTGGAATTTTGATGGGGATTGCATTGAATCTGTAGATTGCTTTTGGCAAGATGACCATTTTTACTATATTAATCCTTCGAATCCATGAGCATGGGAGATTTTTCTGTCTTTTGAGATCTTCTTCCATTCTTTCTTCAGGGACTTGATGTTCTTGTCATACAGATCTTTCAGTTGCTTGGTTAGTGTCACACCAAGGTATTTTATATTATTTGTGACTATTGTGAAGGGTGTCATTTTCCTAATTTCTTTCTCAGCCTGTTTATCCTTTGAGTAGAGGAAGGCTACTGATTTGTTTGAGTTAATTTTATATCCAGCCACTTTGCTGAAGTTGTTTATCAGGTTTAGGAGTACTCTGGTGGAATTTTTGGGGTCACTTAAGTATACTATCATACCATCTGCAAATAGTGATATTTTGACATCTTCCTTTCCAATTTTTATCCCGTTGACCTCCTTTTGTTGTCTAATTGCTCTGGCTATGACTTCAAGTACTATATTGAGTAGGTAGGGAGAGAGTGGGCAGCCTTGTCTAGTCCGTGATTTTAGTGGGATTACTTCAAGTTTCTATCCATTTAGTTTGATGTTGGCTACTGGTTTGCTGTATATTGCTTTTATTCTGTTTAGGTGTGGTCCTTGAATTTCTATACTTTCCAAGACTTTTACCATGATGGGGTGTTGAATGTTGTCAAATGCTTTCTCGGCATCTAATGAGATGATCATGTAGTTTTTACCTTTAAGTTTGTTTATGTACTGGATTATGTTGATGGATTTCTGAATATTGAACCATCCCTGCATCCCTGGGATTAAGCCTACTTGAGCATGGTAAATGATTGTTTTGATGTGTTCTTGGATTTGGTATGTGAGAATTTTATTGAGTATTTTTGCTTTATATTCATACGGGAAATTGGAAATTCTCTTTCTTTGTAGGGTCTTTGTGTGGTTTAGGTATAAGCATAATTGTGTCTTCATAGAACGAGTTGGGTAGTGTTCATTGTGTTTCTATTTTGTGGAATGGTTTGAAGAGTATTGGTATTAGGTCTTCTTTGAAGGTCTGATAGAATTCTGCACGGAACCCATCTGGTCCTGGGCTTTTTTTGGTTGGGAGATGTTTAATGACTGCTTCTATTTCTTTAGGGGTTATGGGACTGTTTAGATGGTTTATCTGATCTTGATTTAAGTTTGGGTATCTGGTACCTGTCTAGAAAATTGTCCATTTCATCCAAATTTTCCAGTTCTGTTGCGTATAGGCTTTTGGAGTAGGATCTGATGATTTTTTGAATTTCCTCAGTTTCTACTGTTAAGTCTCCATTTTCATTCTGATTTTTTAATTTGGATACTGTCTCTGTGGCCTCTGGTTAGTCTGCCTAAGGGTTTATCTCTCTTGTTGATTTTCTCAAAGAACCAGCTCCTGGTTTTGTGGATTCTTTGTATAGTTCTTTTTGTTTCTATTTGGTTCATTTCAGCCATGAGTTTGATTATTTCCTGCCATCTACTCCTCTTGGATGTATTTACTTCTTTTTGCTCTAGAGCTTTCAGGTGTGCTGTCAAGCTGCTTGTGTATGCTATCTCTATTTTCTTTTTGGAGGCACTCAGAGCTATGAGTTTTCCTCTTAGCATTGCTTTCCTTGTGTACCATAAGTTTGGGTATGTTGTGCTTTCATTTTCATTAAATTCTAAAAAGTCTTTTTTTTTTTTTCCTTCCTTGACCAAGTTATCATTGAGTAGAGCATTGTTCAGCTTCCATGTGTATGTGGGCTTTCAGTTTTTGTTGCTGTTGAAGACCAGCCTTAATCTGTAGTGATCTAATAGATGCATATTATTATTTCAATCTTCTTGTATCTGTTCAGGTCTGTTTTGTGACCGATTATATGGTCAATTTTGGAGAAGGTACCATGAGGTGCTGAGAAGAAGGTATATTCTTTTGTTTTAGGATGAAATGTTCTATAGATATTTGTTAAATCCATTTGGTCCATAACTTCTGTTAGTTTCACTGTGTCTCTGCTTAGTTTGTGCTTCCAAGATCTGTCCATTGATGAGCGTGTGGTGTTGAAGTCTCCCACTATTATTGTGTGAGGTGCAATATGTGCTTTGAGCTTTAGTAAAGTTTCTTTTATGAATGTGGGTACCCTTGCATTTGGAGCATAGATGTTGAGAATTGAGAGTTCATCTTGGTACATTTTTTTTCCTTTGATGAGGATGAAATGTCTTTCCTTATCTTTTTTGATGACTTTTGGTTGAAAGTTGATTTTATCCAATATTAGAATGGCTACTCCTGCCTGTTTCTTGGGACCATTTGCCTGGAAAATTGTTTTCCAGCCCTTTATTCTGAGGTAGTGTTTGTCTTTAACACTGAGGTGCATTTCCTGTATGCAGCAAAATGCTGGGTCCTGTTTATGTATCCAGTCTGTTAGCCTATGTCTTTTTCTTGGGGAATTGAGTCCTTTGATGTTAAGAGATATTAAGGAATAGTGATTGTTGCTTCCTGTTATTTTTGATGTTATTTTTATGTTTGTATGGCTATCTTCTTATGGGTTTGTTGAAAGATTACTTTCTTGCTTTTTCTGGGGTGTAGTTTCCCTTCTTGTGTTGGAGTTTTCTATCTATTATCCTTTGTAGGGCTGGATTTGTGGAAAGATAGTATGTAAATTTGGTTTCGTCATGGGGTATCTTGGTTTCTCCATCTATGGTAATTGAGAGTTTTGCTGAATATAGTAGCCTGGGCTGGCATTTGTGTTCTCTTAGGGTCTGTATGATATATGCCCAGAATCTTCTAGCTTTCATAGTCTGTTGAGAAGTCTGGTGTAATTCTGATAGGTCTTGCTTTATATGTTATTTGACCTTTTTCCCTTACTGCTTTTAATATTCTTTCTTTGTTTTGTGCATTTTTTTTTTTTTGACTATTATGTGACGGGAGGAATTTCTTTTCTAGTCCAGTCTCCTTGGAATTCTGTAGGCTTCTTGTATGTTCATGGGCATCTCTTTCTTTAGGTTAGGGAAGTTTTCTTCTATAATTTTGTTGAAGATATTTACTGGCCCTTTAAGTTGGGAGTCTTCACTCTCTTCTATACCTATTATCCTTTGCTTTGGTCTTTTCATTGAGTCCTGGCTTTTCTGAATGTTTTGGGTTAGGAGCTTTTTGCATTTTGCATTTTCTTTGACTGTTGTGTCAATGTTTTCTATGGTATCTTCTGCACCTGAGATTCTTTCTTCTGTTGTATTCTGTTGGTGATCCTTGCATCTCTGACTCCTGATCTCTTTCCTAGGTTTTCTATCTTCATGGTTGCTCCGTTTGTGATTTCTTTATTATTTCTATTTCCATTTTTATATCCTGGATGGTTTTGTTTAATTTTTTCACCTGTTTGGGTGTGTTTTCTTTTAATTCTTTAAGGGAGTTTTGTGTTTCCTCTTTAAGGGCTTCTACCTGTTTATTGGTGTTCTGTATTTCTTTAAGGGAGCCATTTATGTTCTTCTATCATAACCATGAGATGTGATTTTACATCCGAATCTTGCTTTTCTGGCATATTGCCTTATCCAGGACTTACTGTGGTGGGAGAACTGGGCTCTGATGATGCCAAGTTGCTTTGGTTTCTGTTCCTTAGGTTCTTGGGCTTGCCTCTTGCCATCTGGTTATCTCTGTTGTTAGTTGGTCTTACTGTCTCTGACTGGCACTTGTCCCTCCTGTGGTCCAGTGAGCTTGTGATCTTAGGTGTATCAATACTCTTGGAAATCTCTCCAGGCGGATTTGGCTGGGAGACAGCCTTAGCTCTGGAGCGCAGATGGAGATTCAAAGGATCCTGTCCCTGGCTGCTCTGCAGTTCCTGTGCTCTGTGTGCTACTGGCAGGTCTCTCTTTGGACAGTTATTAGAGTAAAAGTGGTGATCTCACCTGAAGGCTTAGGAGTGAGAGTGCTCCTGGGAGAACAGCTCTCTCCTGGGCGGGATATTGGGTATAGAGGGCTAGCTCTGGGTCACAGATGGAGTCCAGAAGCACATCCTTTTTTTTTTTTTTTTTCTATTTGGGAAAAAAATGGAGCCTCTGTTCATTAAATTAAAAGGCATGCAGAAACATGTATGATGTCTGTGCATAAAGGTGCTTACTTTTAAGATGAGGTGAGTTCTATGGCTGGGATTCACAGGGCAGGAGGACACACTTGACTCCCATAAATTGTCCTGTGACCTCTACCTGAATGATGTGGTATGTTTGGGCACACACACACACACACACACACACACACACACACACACACGAAGATTTCTTCTTACAGGAAAACTAAGAAAATGAAAATGAAATTGGGCTTGGGAATTAGCCCAAATGTGTGCTTGGCAGGCACTCTTACCACAAGGAGATAACCAATTCGATTCCAATGGTATCTACTGATAAGAAAAACGTTCTTGCTAGGCTCACACCTTCGATCTCAACACTTAGGAGTCTGAGGTAGGTGGATCTCTGAGTTTGAAGCCAGCCTGGTCTACATAGTGAGTTCCAGGCCAGCCAGGGCTACATAAAGGAAACCTGTCTCAAAACAAAACAAAAAGAAAGAAAAGAATAATGTTACATAGGCCTTTGAAACAGTGACACCTAACATTTAGTATTTCTTGTCTTTATTATTCTTCATTTTAGGGCCATTACAGATGTGTTGCAGAAGCCATTGCTGGGGACACTGAAGAAAAGCTCTTTTGTTTGAATTTCACCATCATTCACCGCCGTAATGTTAATTAGAATTCACTCAATACATACATATTTTTTTTTCAAAAGCAATGTTCTGTCTTTCTTTCTGTCTTTCTTTCTTTCTTTCTTTCTTTCTTTCTTTCTTTCTTTCTTTCT
>JADRCH010000109.1:1167163-1206062 GCA_019843965.1 Rhynchomys soricoides | reverse complement strand
CTCTCTCTCTCTCTCTCTCTCTCTCTCTCTCTCTCTCTCTCTCTCTGCCTCTCCTGAATCACTCTGTTTGACCTCAAACTAATTCTAGCAATCTGTTCTAATCTTCTGGCTCCTTCTCATTCTTTGGTTCATTCTGTCTTTACCTGTGTCTAACTTGTTCTCTCTTCAACCTGTCTCTGTAAAACTCTCCTGGTAAAACTGCTTCTTCTCTCTCCTTTTCTGTCTCTGTGCTCTCTTAAATAGCTTCCTTTTCCTTTCTTTTCTCATGAGAGTTTGAGTTCTGTCAAATCTTTCTCTGGTTTGTCACTTTGTCTGCCACATTGTTGTGCTGCAGGAATTGCCTCACAAACTACACAAGCACTGATCTCAGTCAGACAGGAATAGTTAATTGAACATAGGACCGAGGACTGATCAACCAGGGCCATGGTACAGATTCAGGAACTGAACCATGACCCCAAGTAAGGTCCTACACAGCTTTTAATCCTGAGATCTACAAACACCTGTGCCAAGTTGTTCCACCAATCAGGATTTAGGGATAAGGGATTTCCTTAGGAGCACGTATTTGTTGTACATTTATCCTGCTCCTGTTGTCTGGGGTATTCAACTGTGACAGGGGACCTGATTTGTCTTATATTCATGTCCTAACTTGTCTACCAGGATGGGACTTATCTAACATTCATGTCTTAACTTCCAAACCAGGATGTCAGTTACTTATGTACATGTCTCTTTCTGCCAACTAGGATGTCAGTTTCCAGGGAGGTCTTGGAAACTTAAACTTTACTTGACCATTACTCAAAATAGATTCCAAATAACTTCTTATATTGTTGCAGGTGTCTCTCTTATGTTGGGGTCCATCCCAGGGGTAGTTTATACCATAAAAGCTTATGCATAGGTGCAGAAAGGGCTGCTGAGTGGTTGGTTCAAGCCCAATCTATACAAAGCAGTTCTACTGATCTCTATCATGATGTTTGGTTTCCAAGGGCAGAGAACATAACAGAATATGTAATTAACTTGGCGTTAGAAAGTTTCCTAATAACTATAGACACATATGGGAAAGTTTCCTTATAAAGACAGGCTAGGCAGGTTAACAGTTACCTAGGCCGTAACATTTCATCTAGGCCTTAATATTTTACCTAGGCCTTAACAACTCAATTAAGCATTACTTTAAAACATGGGTGCTTCCTTCTACAAACTATCTTTACCTTCATTATTTGGGATTAAAGGTGTGTATTAAGGGTTTGTCTGTACTCCGGCCAGAAGGATTAAAGTGTGTGTGCTAAGGGCTGAACCACAACTCAACTAGGAACAGTTTTTTTTTTTTCCAGTAAATAACACAATCTTGGGGTTCACAGTGTGATCAAATATGGCCATCAGCAACAGTCTGGCCATCTGGGGCTGAAGAGTCAGCTCTGATTATCAAGAGACTAGCATCACTGAAATGAATGAAACCTTTCAGTTACGGGGACAGTGGATACTTATCTGCTGGAGCTGAGAAAATAGCAGTGATTAAGAAGAGACCAGCATAGTTGGATGGTGGTTGTGCACACCTTTATTCCTAGCAGAGGCAGGAGAACCTCTGTGAGTTCGAGGCCAGCCTGGTCTACAGATCAAGATCCAGGACGGCTAAAAACTAAACAGATAAACCCTGTCTCATAAGAAAGAAAGAAAGAAAGAAAGAAAGAAAGAAAGAAAGAAAGAAAGAAACAAACAAACAAAAAAGGAAGGAGGAAGAGACCAGCATCATTGAGCTGAAATATTCTGAGAAGTGTTTCCTGAAGGCACACAAAAGCTATGTTATAGAGGTAGCTGCAGTTATGCTTCATGCTGGCAGTGGAAGTTGGTGGTGTAAAAGTCACAAAGGTCATACTGGTTTTGAAGGCATGAAAGGATCATGGAAAGCAGCTGAGGCTTGGCACTGTGAGAGGCCAGGAGAGTCCATTGGTGAAGGAGCAGCCTTAGTAGAGGCTATTGGTGAAAGTGCAGCCCAATTGCTACAGAAGACCCCAGCATTTTAAAGATGCCAGTACCATGGGATGACCACCACCATGGCAGCACCAGCAGAGTGGAGCCAGCCAGAGCCAAGAAGACAAGTTGTGTGTATTGCAGAGGGCAGAGCTGG
Organism: Rhynchomys soricoides; assembly: GCA_019843965.1. Classification (NCBI taxonomy): domain Eukaryota; kingdom Metazoa; phylum Chordata; class Mammalia; order Rodentia; family Muridae; genus Rhynchomys; species Rhynchomys soricoides. The sequence continues at coordinate 1,203,943 of JADRCH010000109.1, read as the reverse complement.
AGAAGTGATTTAAGCTCCTTGGAGGAGCCTAGAATACTGTGAGTGAATCCAAGATAACTGGACATTGATTTACACTGTTGGATATTGGTTTTGCTTTGTTCAGGTTGCTACTGTGCCCTGGTTCTTCTCTCTTGAAGGAAGTGTTTAACTTAATTTTGACTTTTATAGGAGCTCACAATTGAGAGACTTTGAACTTTTAAAGGGGATTTTGGATACTTTAAAAAAGAATGAATTTTTAATGTGTTTGAATTTGTAAAGACTGTGGGAATTTTACAGTTACCTGTGTTTTTAATGTGAGGTCTGAGGTATGAATAAGAAGAGGTTGTGATCTGTTTGTGTGTCAAATTGACGAAGGGCTAATTGTTCTGGATAATCTCATGTCAAGTTAACACAAGCTAAAGTCTAACTCTAAGATACATACATAACCCTGTCTGGTTCAGCTCCACGCCTTCACTTTTCTTTACCTTCCCTCTCTGTAATGGGTGTTGATCTTTCTGAGCCCCACATTACTGTCAGTAGGTCAGCTAGAGCACACTTTCTGTATTGTGTAGAAGCAATGCCAAGTGAGACTGTGACCCTGCCACTGTCCGGTGACGTCTCCACCTCCAGGTCTTTTCTCCCCACCAACCACTACTGCACTGGGGTACAACCCAGTCTTTGTGTTCCCATGTCACCACCCTACCTAATTCAAGAGCTTGCCATTTAATTAGTATTAGACTAAATTCCATGAGCCTGTTGGGGTGGTCAGCCTGTTTGTTCACCTCTGTTGACAAGATATCAGGAGAAAAACCAAACCCGCATTTCCTATGAATCTACATTTATTGGACAAATGAATATTTCTTATAAAGATTCAAGTTATGTACATGTCATCATTTGACGTAGTGGTTATCTGCTGTATGTCCATCTATTTTAAGCATTGTAGTTATAGCATTGAACAACAGAAAACATAACAAAATAAATCTCTGTTGCTGATTGATGACTTAAAGTAACCCAGGTACTAGAGGGAGGAGGTATAAGAGTGATCTATGCCAGGTTTATTCTGAAGATAGAACTAACTGCAAAATCACTTCTGCTACTGATTGGATGTAAGATATGAAAAAGAGAAGCTGAGATGATTTAGTTGCCTGTGTTTGGGCGAATGGAGGGATGGAGCTGTTATTGTGTGAGGGGAACAGACTTTAGGAGGAAAGAATCACGAGCTTGCATTTGGACATTTGAAAATATGTATTAGGCATCTAAATGGAGACTTTGAAAAGACAAAGAGTACCTGAAGTTCAGGAATGAGTTCTGGACTGGAGACAAACATTTGGATGCTGTCGACAGAGGAAATGAGTCTATACAGAGAAAGCAAGAGGTCCCAGGACCAAAGTCTAGAGTACTCTGAAGCTTAGAAGGAGCTTCCAAAAGACTGAGCTGGAAGCTTCACCCATTGATTCAAATCTGTAATCCCAGGTAATCTGTAGGCTGAGTGAGGTAAGAAGATCACAAGTTCAGGCCGTCTGTGCACCTCAAAGGGACCATTTCAAAATAATAGGTATGGGTCTTGAGAAATAGCTCAATAGTTAGGAAGAGAATGTTCTTCTCTTCCAGAAGACCAGAGTTTGTTTCCTAGCACCCATTTCAGGTAGCTTACAAATTATAGACTTCCAAATGCCTAAAAGTCTGGCTCCAGATCCACAGGATCAGTCTCCACACATATACATTATTAAAAATAAAAAAGAATCAAACATCTCTGGCATGAACTAGAAACCTAGGGCAATGGAAACTCCCAGGAATCTGTGAGGGTGACCCTAGCTGAGACTCCTAGCAATGGGGGATATGAAGTCTGAACTGGCCATCTCCTATAACCAAGTAAGACTTCCAATAGAGAGATTGGGACACTAACCCAGCCATAAGCCTTTGATACACAATTTGTCCTGCCTACAAGAAAGACATGTTGAGGTAAAGATGGGGCAGAAATTGAGGGAATGGCCAACCAATGACTGGTCCAGCTTGAGACCCATGCCATGAAAGGGAACCCACCCTGACACTGCTAATGGTATTCTGCTTTACTTGCAAACAGGAGCCTAGCATAACTGCTCTCTGAGAGACCTCACCCAGAAACAGATGAAAACAGATGCAGCGACTCACAGCCAACCATTAGGCAGAACTTGAGGAATCTTTACAAAGAGGGGGAGGAAAGGGTTGAAGGAGCTAACGGGGTCAAGGACACCACAAGAAAACCTGCAGAATCAAGCAACTTGTCTGAACTACTAACCAGGGATCCTGCATGTGAAGGAGCCAGAGGGGTCAAGAACACCACAAGAAAATCTAGGAAATCAACTAACCTGGGCTAATAATCAACCAGAGAGCATGCATAGCAATTACCTGGGCCCTCTGCACATATGTAACAGACATTCAGCTTGGTCTTCATATAGGACTTCTAACAGCAGGAGCAAGGGCTATCTCTGACTCCATTGCCTGCCTTTGGATATCTTTCCCCTAACTGGACTGCTTTGTCTAGCCTCAATAGGAGAAAATGCACATAGGTCTTACTACGACTTAATATACCAGGGCGGGTTGATCTACATGGAAGGCTGCCCCTTTTCTGAAGAGAAATGGAGGAGTGGAGATGGACTGAGAGGAGAGAAGGGAAGGAAGCTGCTGTTTGGATGTAAAATAAATAAAATAAATAATAAAAGTTAAAACAACAAAACATCTAAAATCTTGAGACACACAGAGGCACACCTGCTTCCATGCAACACAGTGCAGGAGGAAGAAGATACCCAGATATCTGCCTGCAGTTATGCCATGCTTAATGGTCAGATAAGGTCTCCCAGAGACCTGTCTGCTGCCACTAGGCATAGTCAGGCTATAGACACAGAGAAGTCTGCCTGCCACCATACCACATGGTGTGAGCAGAGAAGGTCACTCAAAGACTGTCAGCCATGTGGGCCACCCACAGTGAGAGCCACTTCAATGTGCAAGTATGTGGTGGACAGATGGGAGAGAAAGGAAAACAGAACAGTTCGAGCACTAAGAGGAGAGATGGAACTGGAGAAGAAAGGGTGGAGAGGAGTAACTTGATGTGAGTAGTCAACCCCACCACCTGAGGCCATGGTGAAGTCCCAACTCATGCGTCTGCTGAGGGCAATGGCTGACTGAGTCCATAGCCATGCAGTGGCAGGGGTCTGTCTTAGTGTCCATAGCTTATATTATCACTAGAGACCCTGGGGACATCTGTGGTCTGGGCAGGCTGTGCAGAACTGGCCCCACTCCTCACTGGCTGAGTCACTCTGGAAAGTGGGGCCCCACTTCTCACCAGAGGTAGCATTCCACACAGCAGGCCCTGTGCCTTGCCTAGGCAGTACAGTGGAGCAGGCCTTGGTGGCAGGGTGCAGGTGAGCCAGCCTCTGAAATCTGATCCCAAGACTTACCTGCAGTGAGGTGGCTTGGGCTGGAAACTACTACCCCTCCCCCCTCTTCCAACTTGTGTCAGTTGGGAGAGCTGCTGCCCCCAGGGTCATGAGTTGGGGAGAGTTGCTTCTGCCCCTCACCAGCTGCACCACCAGCTGGAGTGGGCCCCAGCCTTAACTGGGCAGCATAGTAGTGCTAACTTTGGTGGTGTAAGCACCATTGAGACTGCCCCAAGGGCATGAGAGCAGGTGAGCTGAGCCTGCCTCCTACTGATGGTAGCATTGGTTGGCCTAGCTGGAGCAGTGTTGGAGAGCTTGCCTTGGTGGTGCAGCTGAGGGAATGCCCAGATCCAGAGTTCTGAGTTAACCCACCCCCAAATCTACATAATTTGTGAACTGTTGGAACTCGTGAAATGGCCTGCTCTACTGACCCAAAGCTGCAGGATCTCCATGACGTAGGGCAACCACAGGAAAACTGGAAGAAACCTTGGTGAGGTCAATATTGATGGTGTCACAGAAGCCAGAGGCCTAGAACCAAAGTGATGATTCATTGCAATGAACACTTGCAGTGAAGATGTAAGGTATACCATGGGACACATTATAGTACAGTATGGCTTCCACAGTGAGATGTTTTTCTATGCTTTGATTGATGGATGGATTGATTTAGTTATTTATTCCATTATTGCCAAGGACCTGTTTGGAGAGGGGTTCTGAGGAAGGGGTGTCTGGGAACAGTGAAGCAAACAACTCAAGTCAAATAATGGGTTACTAGCTGGCAGCCTATGTTCTGCTAGAGACAGCTTTCCAGATTACTCTCTGTTCTGCTTTCTCTGGAGATCTCAGACAGCTCTCTATTTTCTGCTTGAGCCAGTTCTTCTCCTAGCAGTTCTCTCTTGCTATTCTAAAAAAATTCTCTGGATAGCTCATCTCTTGCAGATCATAAGCCCATTATCTTACCTATCAATCCAGTTATTTACTCTAGCTTCCCTTACTATCTTATGGATTGGCATCCCATGACCCCAGGCCATTAATTCTTAGGAGACAGCAGGCACATATTTTCTTTCAACATTGCAAAAGAATTCAGAGATCTGTCTGTCTCTGTTAAGCACAAATGATGAGTTAGCTGCCCTGAAATTACCATTTTTACCCCACCTAGGCCTAACCTTGCTCTGTCCCTGGCTGACCCTGAACTCAAGAATCTGCCAGTCCTTGTAAGCATAAACAAGAAGTTTAGCGGGGTAGATCTCCTGCCATCACCACTCCTTAAATCTCTATCTCCTTTCTTAGAATCTTTCTGATGAGTTGGCTCACAACACAGCTGCTTTTGTTCCTTTAGATTGTGAAGCCCCTCATAAAGTTTATTGCATCTTTATATTTTGCATAATTGAGAAATTATATATATTTTAAACTCATGCGTTTTGAGTTCTTTTCCACATCCTTAAGAGTTGTCCTGAAGGTCCCAGAATTTACCATTTTGCTGAGACATTAGCCACACCTTTGCCTCCTGGCTTAGTGCTGTCTCTGATTATCATGGGGCCATTAATGTTAACAGGGAGGGCATTCCTTGAAAGAGGAATGTAAAAATATGTATATCATTATACAAACAAGCCTTATGCCCACAGCAGCCATCGAGACTTGTGGAGGCCCTTGCCGGCTGGCCCTGATCCAGTGGCAGGAACCCTGTCATTCTACTCCCACCAAGGCCATGCCGGACTTGGCAATTTGTGTACACACACACACACACACACACACACACACACACTCACACTCACACACACACACATACACGTATGTATATATATATGTATGTGTGTTTGTTTGTTTTTAATTTTGTCTGCATGGGTTGTAAAGGCAGAGGGCACACTTGAGAGGACAGGAAGATGAGAGGGACTCTGACATGATGTGAACTCATTAAGAATCAATAGAAAGTTGAAAAGACAAAACCAAAATCTTCAAAATAATAGTTAGAAAGGAGAGTTAGCAATAATGTTATAGTAAGCATTTGTGTGCAGTAGGGGATCATTCAATTCTCATTCAATACTGAGTACCAGGCAGAGGGAGGAGAGAGATAGACAGAAAAAGAGACAGACAGACAGCGTGGAGGTCATTTTGGAATTGGTTAGGGAGCATCTACATTTTTTTAGGTACCAGTTCTGATTCTGTGCCTCTCAAATATGGAGCCACACAGTAAGCTCTGTGAACAGCCCTGTGGTAACCCACTAAGGCTTGAGAAGGGTACATTTGTATCCACCCCACTCACCACTAAGGGGAGGAGGGGGCTCCTAACACAGCCTTCCCTCAAAAGGTTCTCCACAAACCTCATTTAAGATTCTCCCAGGTATTAAGAATTCCCCAAGGGCTGCGTGTGTAGTGCGTGTCTTAAATTCTAACACTCAGGAGGCAGATGTAGGCAGATTTTTGTGAGTTTTGAGGCCAGCTTATTCTACATAGAGAGTTCCAGGACAGCCAGAGCTACATATTAAGACCCTGTCTCAAAAAACCAAGGAGAGAGAGAGAGAGAGAGAGAGAGAGAGAGAGAGAGAGAGAGCACAGAATGGCTGTCAGATTTCCTGTTCCCTGATGTTGCTGTGTTTATACTGTATCTTCTGCTGCGGGGTGGATCTGGATTCACCAGGACAACCAATGTGAGGCTTTCTCCAAGGACAACCAGTTTAGGTTGGGCATGTAACAAACACTGGCTCAGCAGAAGGAAAGGGCAAAAATTCCTTGTCTGTGTCACTAGAGGTAAATTAGGAGGCTTGATGCCCTCTTTCGGCTCACACAGATCTGACTACCACACCAAAAGTGGCCTCTGGGTGACTCTGATGCTGTATATAAGGGAACAGTGAATCCAAAGGAACGTGAACACCGCTAAAGCCCTTGAATTGGTCCAGCCTGCATCCTGGAAGGGTGAACACCACTAAAGCCTCGAATCAGTTCAGCCTGTATCTCAGCAGGCTCTGGAATTACCATTTACTGGTTTACTGGGTTGAGTACCTCAAGTGTCTGTACTGAGAACATTCTAGTTGTTTCATAGCTACATGCTCTATCCCTGAAGCCAGACTAATTTCAACATCTAGCCCTTTGTGCTTCCTCTAGTGCTTTTCACTCTTCTCTCCCTTCCTCTGTCTTGTCTTAAACTCAGGGCCTGCAGTACGATAAGGATGTTCTTTATCACTGAATTCTACTTTACAGTTTTCCATTGCTGATGTTGGCAGGGTCAATTTATATACCAGGCATCTTAGGTCCAGGGACTGCTTCTTATTTCATTTTATTATTTATTTGTTTAATCATTTATTAAGCTCTTACTCTAGGCCTGACTGGCCTGGTCCTCATTTTATGTAGACCAGATTGCCCTTACTGTCTTAACAACTCCCCAGTTTCAGCCTCTGGGTGTTGAGATTACAGGTATGTGTCTTCACATCCACTTTATACGATGCTTTAATTTTAATTTCTTTAAAAATCAGAATTAAAAAAAAGATAATGTAGCTTCTTTGGAAGGCTGAGGTGTGAACATTGCCCAGGGAGTTACCTGGGAAACACAGTGAGGGCTTCTCCAAAAGAGTAAAACAAAAAGCCAAAATAAAGTAGAATATTCACATGAGTAAGAGCAACAAATAAATATAATATATATAATATATATAATATATATATAATATAATAACAAATCCACTTATCACTGTACCAAGCTAGTTATAAAATAGATGTGTGTGTGTGAGTGTGTGAGTGTGTGAGTGTGAGTGTGTGAGTGTGTGAGTGAGAGAGAGAGTGTGTGTGTGTACAAGGGAGTTCATGAATGTCAAAGTCTTTTGAGCCCTATGAAGTCATAATATGGCCATAGAATTGGTGATCATGTTATCTGCTGTGAGGAATTTTGTGAGTTTCAAAGACTGCTAGATAAAAGACAGTGACATATATCTAGTGTGTACTATTTTTTAGGAACTGCATTAAGACTTGAGGATACAGAGTGACAAGACAGACAAGAACAGTCTTTCCCTTCATAGAGTGTGAGTTGAGCAGAAAAAGCAAGCCACAAAACAAGCTATTGCATGATTGATATGCTGGAGGTTATCTTTAGAAAAAAAACATAGAGTGACAGTAAAATAACAAAAGAGATGCTTCTGGGGACAAGAGACACGGGCTGTGTGCTCCTAGCCCATAGAAGCTGTCACATACCCAGTTTCTCTCCTTTTAAACTATGTGTTGATTGGGTCCTGCTTGTCTCTGTATCCCCTTGTCACAAGAGAAGAACTTACCAGGAACTCACCTGCTGGCTGTCTGTAAGGTTTTCACAGGAAATCCCCTCAAATCACAGGAGGCCAACTCTCATGAATAACCCTCAGACCATCCCACAAACAGAATACAATGTCTGCTCTCATCCCATCATCGGACAATATGAGTGTCCTTGAAACTAGTGCTTTTTGCTTTTCTTCAATCTTCTTTTCCCTGTTAACTTTCCCCTGAAAATTTGTGTTCCATCTGAGTTTGTATTTCTGTAATTTCTGGGACATGTACCCTTGTGTCTGGCATTGAGGAGACAAGAGGAGACAAGATCTAGAATAGGACATCAAGGAGGGTGAACGAATGATTGTACTAGACACTTTTCTAGTACAAAAGTGACTTAGAGTCTGAGAATAGACAGTACATTACAGAAAGGAAGGTATGACCCTTCTGGTGGCAGGAATATGTAGCTGCGACTTCTTGATTCCCCCTTCTTGGAAGAACATTAAACAGAGTGACAGAAAGTGCAGCTGGACTATAAAATCTCAATCTCTGTCCCCAGTGATGTATTTCCTCCAATAATGCTCCCCCTCTATGGTGGTTTGAATAGGAATGGCCCCCATAGACTCATGTGTTTGGATGCTTGGTCCATAGGGAATGCCACGAAGGCATGGTCATGATTGAATAGGTGTGGCTTCTTTGGAGGAAGTGTGTCATTGTGGGGGCAGGCCTTGTGGATTCATATGCTCAAGCCACACTCACTGTGGTACACATCCTCCATCTGCCACCTATGGATAAAGATGTCGAACTCTCAGCTCCTTCCCCAGCACCATGCCCACCTCTATGGGGCCATGCTACCCATCACGGCAGCAATGGACCGAACCTCTGAAACTGTAAGTCTGCCCCAATTAAATCTTTTCCTTCATAGGAGTTGCCATGGTCATGGTGTCTCTTCACAGCAATAGAACAGTAACTAAGGCATCCTCCTAAAGATTCTATAACCTTCCAAAATAGCTTGGTGTCAACTCTTCAAACACAAGCTAAAGTCATCTTAAAAGAGGGAACTTCAGTTAAGAAAATGCCTCCTTTGGACTCTAAGGGATATGCATGGATCTACTAGAGAAGGGGAACTAGAGTAGATTTTGTAGGTGGACTGTGAGTGGGTGAAAATGGGGACAGGAAGGATCAGATAGGGGTTGTGGGATAGATGAAGAGAAAACAACCAGAGATGACTGGAATTAAAGGGCATTTGGAGGCAGTGTGGAAACAGAGCAGCAGGAACTCCCAGGATTCTGTAAGGGTGACTCTAGTGACGAGTCCTAGTAATGGAGGATACGACCATCTTCTGAACTGGCCATCTTCTGTAACCAGGCAACTTCCAGTGGTGGAACTGGGACACCAATCCAGCCATAAAACCTTCAACCTACAATCTATCCTGTATACCAGATGTGCTGGGGCAATGGAGGTACAGAACTTGTGGTAGTGGCCAACCAATGACTAGTCTAATTTGAGGCCCATGCTATGGGAAAGAGCCCATACCCAACATTGCTCAGATGGCTGGATAGCCTAGAGACCTAGGATAGAAAAAAAATCATAAAATAATTCCTAATGATATTTTACTATACTCATAGATTTGTGCCTAGCTCAGTTGTCATCAGAGAGGTTTCCTCCAGTATCTGTTGGGATCAGATGCAGAGTCACACAGCCAAGCATTAGACAGACAGAGACCCAAAATTGGAGACCTCGATCAGATCCCTCCCCTTGGAGCCTGGGGAATACACAGAAGAAGGGGAAGAAGAATTGAAGGAACCGGAGGGATTGAAGGCACCAGGAGAACACAGAGGGCTCACAGGGGCTCACAGAGACTGAACTGACAATCAAGGAGCCTGCATGGGTCTGCTCTCTAGGTCTTCTAGATATATGTATGGTTTTTAGCTTGGTGTTTTTGTGGGACCCCTAACAATGGAAGTGGGGGGCGCCTCTGACTCTTTCACCTGCTTTTGGAACACTTTTCTTCCTACTGGGTTGCTTCACTAAGCCCTGGTATGAGTGTTTGTACCTAGTCTTATTATATCTTGTTATGCCATATTTGATTAATATCTCTGGGAGGCCTGAAGGGAAATGAAAGAGTGGATCTGGGGGAGAGAGGAGGTCAGTGGGAACTGGGGCAGTGGAGGGAAAGCTGTGGTTGGGATGTATTGTATGACAGAAGAATAAGCAAACAAGCAAATAAAAGAAAATGCCTCCATAAGATCCAGATGTAGGTAAGCTTCTAGTACATTTTTATTAATTATCTATCTATCTATCTATCTATCTATCTATCTATCTATCTATCTATCTACCTATCTTTCTTTCTTTCTTTCTTTCTTTTTCTTTCTTTCCTTATTTATTTGGTTTTTCCAGACAGGGTTTCTCTGTGTAGCCCTGACTGTCCTGGAACTCACTCTGTAGACCAGGCTGGCCTCGAATTCAGAAATCCACCTGCCTCTGCCTCCCGAGTGCTGGGATTAAAGGCGTGCGCCACCACTGCCCGGCTTAATTATCTTTATTAATTAAGCTATTTATTTACTTTACATCCAGATCTCAGCTTCCCTTTGATCCTCTCTTCCCACTCCTTCCATTTCCTTTTTCTCTCTCCCATATAACCCTCCTTTCTCCTCAGAAAAGGGCAGCCCTCCCAAGATTATCAACCCTCCTTGGCATATCAGGTTGCAGTAAGACTCTGCATCTTCTTCTATTGAGGTTAGACAAAGCAGCTCAGTTAGGAGAAAGAGATACAGGCAATGGAGTGAGAGGCAGTTCCTGCTTCACTGTTAGGCGTCCTCCGTGACGACCAAGCTGCATAACGGTTACACATGTGCAGGGGCCACGCATGGTCTCTTGTTGACTGTTTGGTCTCTGTAAGCCTCTATGGGTTAATTGATTCTGTAGATTTTCTGGTGATATTCTTGACTCCTCTGGCTTTTTCAGTCCTTCCTCTCCATCTTTCATAAGTTTCCCCAAGTTCTGCCTAACATTTGGTGGTGGGTCTCTGCATCTGTTTCTATCAGTTGCTAGGTGAAGCCTCTTTGATGAGTTATGCTAGGCTCCTGTCTGCAAGTATAGTAGAATATCTTTAACAGTATCCAGGGTAGGCTCCCTCTTATGGCATGGGTCTCAAGCTGGACCAGTCATTGGTTGGCTATTCTCACAATTCTTGCTCCATTTATACTCCTGAACATCTTGTAGGCAGGACAAAAATTATAGGTTGAAGGTTTTGTGGTTGGGTTGGTGTACCAATCCCTCCACTGACGTCTTGCCTGGTTACAGGAGATAGGAGGTTCAGGCTCCATATTCCTCATTGCTAGGAGTCTCAGCTAGGGTTACCCTCATAGATTCCTGGAAGGTTCCATTTCTCTAAGTTTCTAGCTTGTTCCAGAGATGCACCCCTGCATTCCAGTTATCTCTCTCAGCACCCTCTCCCTCTATCCTTCCCCATCCCTGTGCCCCCTGTTACCATCCCCATCCCTGTCTAGCTCCCCCAATCCACCCACCCATGATGTTTATTCTATTTCTTCTTCTTAGTGAGATTCACACATCCCTCACTTGAGCCTAGCATCTTTGGGTCTGTGGATTGTAACATGGCTATCCTTTACTTTAAGGTTAAAATGTACTTGTAAGTGAGTATATACAATGTTTGTCTGTCTGGGTCTAGGTTACCTCATTCAGGGTGATCTTTTCTAGTTCTATCCATTTGCCTGCAAATTTCATGATGTCATTGTTTTTTTTCTAAAGAATTATTTATTTTATGTATATGAGTACACTGCCACTGTCTTCAGACACACCAGAAGAGGGTGTCAAATCCCATTACACACGGCTGTGAGGTTGACTTCTTTTGATGATGAAATGTGATATGGAAGCATAAGCCAAATAACCCTTTCCCCCTACAACTTGCTTTTACTATGTTTCATCACAGCAACAGTAACCCTAACTAATGTCCACCTGCTTTTACATGAGCTCCAGGAGTCGATCTGTTTCAAATCCCCACATATACACAAAAGATGCTGTAGAGTTACAGTAATGGCAGTCACTTTTCTTTGTTGTGACTAACAGCCAGACAAAAAGCAATCTGAAGATATATGAGTTTACTTTGACTCAGATCAAAGGTAGATTTTTGGTGGGAGAAGCTTTTGGTTGTGTCAGTAGGAGTGTGAGGTCACCTCCTCACATCTGCACAGTTTAGGAAATATAGGGCAGAGAGAAGTAAGCCCACAAGGCCTTGCCCCTGTGGTTTCTAGTTAGTTGTTTCATGCAAACTATCCAACAAAAGCAACTTACAGAATAGTTCGTTTTGTCTCATAGTTTGAGGGTACAGTCTTCCAGGGTAGGAATGATATGACAGGACCCAAACCATGAGTGGTATTGCCCACATTTACAGTGGACCTTGTCACATCTGTTAACCTAGGAAAACTCATATAGATACACCCAGAGGTTTGTTCTTAAGGTGATTCTAGATTCTACTGATAATCAAGATTAATCTCTCTCTCTCTCTCTCTCTCTCTCTCTCTCTCTCTCTCTCTCACACACACACACACACACACACACACCTAAAGCTCATATCCCCCATGATCTATATCCTTCAGCAAGGTCCCACTTTTTTTTTTTAAAGATTAATTTATTTTAGGTATATGAGTACACTGTAGCTGTCTTCAGACACACTAGAAGAAGGCATTGGATCCCATTACAGATGGTTGTGGGCCACCATGTGGATGCTGGGAATTGAACTCAGGACATCTGGAAGAACAGTCAATGCTCTTAACCGCTGAGCCATCTCTCTAGCCCAAGGCCCCACTTCTTAAATGCTCCAGAATTTCTTAAAATGGTGCCATCATCTAGGGTCAAATGTTTAAACAAATGGTGTCTAATATCTGAGGCCATGGGGGACATTTCACATTCAAATCATAGGAGCGATGACAGAAGCGTGGTGCTGGCATGAAGGGCAAACCATGGAAACAATACAGATAGCCCAGTCACTAACATTCCCTTAATGAGACAACGTTCTTATATACCCCAGAAGCATCTGTATCGTTACCTACTGATTTCACTAACAAGTCTGCTCATTGTTCTGAGTTCCAACGCAGAAAGTGCAGCTTTTCCCCCCTCCTTTGACATCTTCCTTGAGTACAAGTAAAATTTCAGCAGTTGAAAGGTCAAGGCAGGCTCACACTACTCCCCTGCTGGCTTACACTGTGCTTCTTTCCGCTGTTCCGATGCCCTGTCCTTCGCCGATCTCATAATGGAAGATGAAATCGTGGCACTCATCATTGACAATGGCTCCGGCATGTGCAAAGCTGGCTTTGCTGGAGACGACACCCCCAGGGCTGTGTTTCCTTCCATTTTAGGGCGCCCCAGACACCAGGGTGTCATGGTGGGCATGGGCCAGAAAGACTCCTACGTGGATGACGAGGCCTAGAGCAAGAGAGGTATCCTGACCCTGAAGTATCCTATCGAACACAGCATTGTCCCAAACTGGGATGACATGGAGAAGATCTGGCACCACATCTTCTACAATGAGCTGCGTGTGGCCTCTTTGGAGCATCCGGTGCTTCTGACTGAGGCCCCCTGAACCCCACAGCTAACAGAGAGAAGATGACGCAGATAATGTTTGAAACCTTCAATACCCCAGCCATACACGGTCACTCAGGCTGTGCTGTCCTTGTATGCATCTGGGCGCACCACTGGCATTGTCATGGACTCTGGTGATGGAGTCACACACACAGTGCCCATCTATGAAGGCTATGCCCTTCCCCACGCCACCTTGCGTCTGGACCAGGCTGGCCGGGACCTGACAGACTTCCTCATGAAGATCCTGACTGAACGGGGCTACAGCTTTATCACCATTGCTGAGAGGGAAATTGTTCGTGACATAAAGGAGAAGCTGTGCTATGTTGCCCTGGATTTTGAGCAAGAAATGGCTACTGCTGCATCCTCTTCCTCCTTGGAGAAGAGTTACGAGCTGCCTGATGGGCACCATCAGCAATGAGCGGTTCCGGTGTCCGGAGGCACTCTTCCAGCCTTCCTTCCTGGGCATGGAGTCCTGTGGCATCCATGAGACCACCTTCAACTCTATCATGAAGTGTGATGTGGACATCTGCAAAGACCTGTATGCTAATACAGTGCTGTCTGGTGGCACCACCATGTATCCAGGCATTGCTGACAGGATGCAGAAGGAGATCACAGCCCTAGTACCCAGCACAATGAAGATTAAGATCATTGCTCCTCCTGAGCTCAAGTACTCAGTCTGGATTGGTGGCTCCATCCTGGCCTCACTGTCCACCTTCCAGCAGACGTGGATCAGCAAGCAGGAGTATGACGAGTCAGGCCCCTCCATCGTCCACCGCAAATGCTTCTAGATGGACTGAGCAGGTGCCAGGCATCTGCTGCATGAGCTGATTCTGAAGTATCGATTTGCCCTGGCAAATGTACACACCTCATGCAAGCCTCATGAAACTGTAATAAGCCTTTGAAAAGAAATTTGTCCTTGAAGCTTGTATCTGATATCAGCACTGGATGGTAGAACTTGTTGCTGATTTTTGACCTTGTATTCTAGTTAACTGTTCCCTTGGTATATGTTTAATACTCTGTGCATATCTTGATTCAGTCCTTAGTTCATGTGGTTCTGTCATTTGGTGGCTGGGGAAGAAAAATCCCCGGCCTAGTGGATCTCTGTGAGCATCACATAGTGATCTGTACAGGGTACTAACTGACAGCAGACTTCCAGGATTTCCCAAGGCTGGCAAGGGTTCCTGACGCAGTTACCACTTCCATCTTATCAGTCTGACAGGGTGGGAAAGTCCGAGCCTTAGGACCCAGTTTCCATCCTGTTTTTTTCCTCTTGTCCCCCATGGGTTGTTACTTGCCTTGAGTTGGGAATGTTATGAACACCTGTAAATGTATTCATCCTTTTAATTTATGTAAGGTTTTTTGTACTCAATTCTTTAAGAAATGACAAATTTTGGTTTTCTACTGTTCAGTGAGAACATTAGGCCCCAGCAACACGTCATTGTGTGAAGAAAAATGAAAGTGCTGCAGTAACTTAAAAGAAAAAAGGGAAGGTCAAGGCAGAAGGATTTTGAATTCTTGGTCAGTCTTGGCTACTCAGTTTCAGGCCAGTGTGAGCTATATACACTTTACACATGTCACTTCTTAGACTCTTTTTCAGCCAAGTTTAATAGGGAAGATAAAGTAGTTTAATTCTAAGTCAGAGGAAGATATTTAGGTATATGAAGTTAAAAACTACATTGTAGCATCTTAAAGTTGAAAAGACCAACTATGTGAGTAAGTATGAGAAAACCAAAAACCACTTAGTAAGCAAAATGGCAGTGTGTGTCTAGGAGAGTGCAAAGCAAATGCTTAGCTTAGCTAAGGGCAGTGAGAAGCTAAAGGGAACCTGCTTGCAGTGGTTTATAATTTTCTTGTCTCTCTCAGTTTTGCCTTTTTAGTTTGAGACCAGATCTCACTATGTAGCTCAGACTTGTCTTGATCTTTTAAAGATTTATGTATTTTTATTTATATGTCTGAGTGTTTTGCCTGCACGTACATATGAATGTCACGTGTGCCTGATGCCTGCAGAGGCCACAAGAGGTGATTGGATCTCCTGGAATGGAGGCACAGGCACTTGTGAGGCATCACGTGGGCACTGGTAACTGAACCTGGGTCCTCTGCAGAAGCAACAAGTGCTCTTAACTTCTGAGTCATTTCTCCAGCCCCATTATCTCAAAATTTGACCCTCCTGCTTCTGTCTCCCGACTGCTGCCATTACAAGTGTTCCCCATCTACACCCCAATTCTTCTTCTTAAAAGTTCTAAGATTAGCATGTTTTCTTCTCAGCTTATTTAAAAATCTATAAAATAACCACATTAACTTACTTCCAGTAAAGAAAAATGTCTCCTGCCTGCTATGTCTCAACTGTATTGTCAGTTGTCAAGTCGATGGATTCCTTTTACATTTCTTCTAATTCCTAATTCTCTATGAATAAAAATTTCCTTCAAAGTGGAAAGTGAGAGACTGGGCTCCTGTCTAATTTTTGACTTACATTATCCAACCTCTGCTACTAAACCGTGAAGCATCTCTTCCCTGTCAGTCACTGTTGGGCTTCAGGGAATTGAAAGAAGTCTCATCCCATGATTTAACTAACTCCATTCTCTCTCTCTCCCTCTCTCTCTCTCTCTCTCTCTCTCTCTCTCTCTCTCTCTGTCTGTCTCTGATCGGTTCTTTTTAGAGTTACACTTTTCCTCCGCTTATTTTAAATTCCAGGACCACAGATCTGAGAGAACCACATCCTGTGACAGAAACTGAATGTGAACCTCAGCAGCAGAGACTTCTTTTTGGCCCCAGTGAGATTTTGGATGTTCAATCCTAGGATCATAAGCCAGGCTATGACCTGACCCTGCTTGATTCTTGCCATTTTTCTTTTCCTATATCATCCAAAGCTATTGTTGATGCCTCAAAGTCAGCACTCAGATATTATCCTAGTCCAGCTTCTTCATGTTTCAGTGCTGAGTCTCCTGTTTGGAGACTCAGTTGGGGCAAGTGGCTGAGACTGGTCCATTGGGTCTATGCTCAGATGAGCAGAGCAGTGTGTGATGATTTTTGTTTTCTTATAGCTGGCATTCTTTTTTTTTTTAATTTTGTTTTATTGGATATATTCTTTATTTACATTTCAAATGTTATCCCCTTCCTTGGTTTTCCCCCCTCCCAGAAATTCCCATCCCATCCCCCCTCCCTACTTCTATAGGGTGTTCCTCCATCCACCCTCCCCGAGTTTGAATTCCCCTACACTAGGGCATCTATCAAGCCTTCATAGGATCAAGGGCCTCTCCTCCCACTGATGTCTGACAAAGCCATCCTCTGCCACATATGCTGCTGGAGCCACACCTGCCCCCTTATGCCCTGGAGGAAACCATCTGCCCCTCCTGCCCCTCCCTCTCCCACTCAAGGGCAAGGCTCCATTAAAATAACAAAGGAGCGTCCACCCTCCTCTCCCCTACTAGACCTCCCCCCTCCCCTAGACCAGAGAGATATATCTCTCCTCTGCCTTCTCCAAGCTGTAAAAGCAAACGACCTGCAAAACTTGTAGATAAAACCATAGTCTCTTATCCCCAACCATCTACCACCCAACAACTTTGTAATTTTTGAGACTCTCTGGCAAACACTAACCCCTCCTCCCATGCTACTCAGGAGTCTGATACCGAACTAGAAACCCCAAACGCTCAAGCATTCCTGGTTAATATTAACCCAAGTCAAACTAAACCACTCAACTGGTACCCACTTCAAGCCTCAGACTTAAAAGAACTCAGGCAAGCACTGAAGGCAGAGAGCATCCACGAACCCTGGACAAAATCTCTCCTACAGAGCCATTTTGCCAACTTAAACACCCCCCAAGATTGGAGAGATATTTGTTGTTCTTCCCTTCCTGGCCCAATGTTTTTGGAGTGAGAAGCTTTATTTAGAGATGAATGCCGTCAACAAGTCGGGCAAAACCAGGACAGAGGCGGCACCCCACGGGGTTTTAATAAACTCTTTGGCCAGGAATAATTTTCTACTGGGGAACAGCAGGCAACTCAGCAAGCAGGATACTATGAACAGGTCCACCTCTGTGCAACCCAAGCTTGGGATAGGCTCACCCCGCCCTCAGGGTCACAAGATCCCTCCTCCTCCCTGCTCTCTCTCCATCAAAAGTAGGGAGAACCCCTATCTTTATTTTATTCTAAAAACTAAAATGAGCCTAGAAAGAAAAATTTCCAACCCCACAGCCAGAGACTTCCTTCTTAAGACCATTGTATGGGAAGGCATGACTTCTGAATCCAGACTGGCTTGCAACGGTCTCTGGGAGGAGCATCATGATAGGTGGATTGTGGCTACTCGAGATATAGGAACCACGTCACCCCAGATCACATCCGTGGTTTAGGCATTTGTAGCAGCAGTAAAAACAGAAGGAATCTGCTTCAAATGTGGAGAGGCTACCCCCATCCTTTCCCCTCCCCCTGTCTCTATGAGGATATTCCCCCACCCACCCATCCACTCTCATCTTCCCTCCTAGGCATTCCCCTATACTGGGGGATCTAACACCCTCAGGCCCAAGGGCCTCTCCTTTCCCTGATGGCTAACAAGACCATCCTTTGCCACTTATGTGGCCAGCACTATGGGTACCACCATGTGTATTCTTTGCTTGGTGGTCCAGTCTCCAGGAGCATCGAGGGGTCAGGCCAGTTGCCACTGTTGCTGCCTCCCTAGGGATGCAAACTCCCTCAGCTCCTTCAGTCTCTTCTCCAAGTCCTTCATCTAGGACCGCACACTCAGCCCTACTGTTGCTGCGAAGTGACTCTTGGGTATTTTAAACTTTTGGACTATAACCACTTAACAGTGAGTACATACCATGTTCATTCTGTTGTGACTGTGTTACCTCGTTCAGGATATTTTCAAGATCCATCCATTTGTCTGCAAATTTCACGAAGTCATTGTTTTTAATAGCTGAGTAGTATTCCATTGTGTAAATGTACCACATTTTCTGTATCCATTCCTCTGTGGAGGGACATCTGGGTTGTTTCCAGCTTCTGGCTATTATAAATATGGCTGCTATGAACATAGTGGAACATGTGTCTTTATTACATGTTGGAACATCTTCTGGGTATATGCCCAGGAGTGGAATAGCTGGGTCCTCAGGTAGTATTATGGCCAATTTTCTGAGAGTCCATCAAACTGATTTCCAGAGAGGTTGTATCAACTTGCATTCCCACCAGCAATGAAGGAGTGTTCCTCTTTCTCCACATCCTCGCCAACATCTGCTGTCACCTGAGTTTTTGATCTTAGCCATTCTGACTGGTGTGAGGTGGAATCTCAGGGTTGTTTTGATTTGCATTTCCCTAATGACTAAGGATGTTGAACATTTCTTTAGGTGCTTCTCAGCCATGAGAATTCTCTTTTTAGCTCTGTTCCCCAATTTTTGATAGGGTTATTTGGATCTCTGGAGTCTAGCTTCTTGCGTTCTTTGTGTACATTGGATATTAGCCCTCTATCAGATGTAGGATTGGTGAAGATCTTTTCCCAATCTGTTGGTTGCCGTTTTGTCCTATTTACAGTGTCCTTTGCCTTACAGAAGCTTTGTAATTTTATGAGGTCCCATTTGTCGATTCTTGATCTTAGAGCCCAAGCCATTGGTGTTCTGTTCAAGAACTTTTCCCCTGTGCCCATGTGTTTGAGACTTTTCCCCACTTTCTCTTCTATTAGATTCAGTGTATCTGGGTTTATGTGGAGGCAGGATGATATTTTCTAGTTCCATCCATTTGACTAAGATTTTCATGAAGTCATTGTTTTTAATAGCTGAGTAGTATTCCATTGTGTAAATGTACCACATTTTCTGTATCCATTCCTCTATTGAAGAACATCTGGGTTCTTTCCAGCTTCTACCTACTATAAATAAGGCTGTTATGAACATAGTGGAGCATGTGTCCTTGTTATATGTTGGAGAATCATTTGGGTATATGCCCAGGAGTGTTATAGTTGGGTCCTCAGGTAATCCTATGTTTAATTTTCTGTGGAACTGCCACATTGATTTCCAGAGTGGTTGTACGAGCTTGCAATCCCAACAAGGACAAAACGGAAACCAACAGTTTGCGAAAAGATCTTCACCAATCCTACATCCAATAGAGGGTTAATATCCAATATATACAAAGAACTCAAGAAGTTAGACTCCAAAGAACCAAATAACCCTATTAAAAATGGGGTAGAGAGCTAAACAAAGAATTTTCAACTGAGGAATATCGAATGGCTGAGAAACACCTAAAGAAATGTTCAATATCCTTAGTCATCAGGGAAATGCAAATCAAAACAACCTTGAGATTCCACCTCACACCAGCCAGAATGGCTAAGATCAAAAACTCAGGTGACAGCAGATGTTGGCGAGGATGTGGAGAAAGAGGAACACTCCTTCATTGCTGGTGGGAATGCAAGCTGGTAATAGCTGGCATTTGTTTTTTTGGGGTGGGGGAATGAAAGGTTTATTCAATTTGTACTTCCACATTGTTGTTCATTACCAAATGAAGTCAGGTCAGGAACTCACACAGGGCAGGAACTTGTAGGCAGGAGCTGATGCAGAGGCCATGAAAGGGTTCTACTTACTAGATTGGTTCATTGCTTCTCCTGGCTTGCTCATCTTTCTTCCTTCCTTCCTTCCTTTCTTTCTTTCTTTCTTTCTTTCTTTGTTAATAATAAAACTTAATTGTTAAAGATTTCAGAGAAATGTTCTATATAACAGTACAAATTAATACAGTACTTCTTTTTTTCATTTTTAAAATTAATATTTTATTTTACTTTTTTATAATAAAATTTAATGGTTAGAAAATTTTAGAGAAATGTTCCATATAACAGTATAAATCAATACAGTACTTCTAATGAACAGTTTAGCAACAAGTACCAAAGTATAAATTGTGCATAAAATTTTATCTAGTAAACTTATTTCTAGGAATTTATGTTGACAAAATTTTTGTATGTACTGTGGGATATGTATCACAGTATTATATACAGTGGTGAATTATGAGAAACAAGTCAAAATTAAATACAGAATTAATAAATTATGAAATTACTTGTAGGTATTTCTATGATAATTAAAATGCTTTTTTTTTTGGCTAAAACTTTAGAAGCCAATACTATCATCATCTTATAATTTCACATCATAAATAAGATTAAAAAAATTAAACCACTTTGTAAAAAAATTATGCAATTGGAAATTATTTCTGACAGATAACTCTTACAGTTTTATAGGCCATTCCTCTTTTCTCCTTTGAAATGACAAAGGAAAGTTGACTTCACTCAAAATAGCACACAACCTAATCTCATAAATCACATGCTTAGTGTTACTTGTTTTCAGTAGACTTTGAAAACCTTACTACTGTCACACTCAACTAGAAATAAGTTGACAACTCCTGACTAAATTCAGAGGAAATAAATACTAGTCTTCTAAAATATATAGGACTCACCTCCCTAATGTGAACATAAAATTCAAATCCCTCCAGTGTTCTCCCTTGAAGATATGTTAGCTTCACTCTGAGCAAAGAGCAACATTCCTCTGTGTTTCCCAAGGCCATTATACTGAGATTCATCAGATACCTATAGCACTTGCTGAAGTTACTCCTTAAATATTTCTATTTGACCAGTATGAAGTGTCCTTCCTTATCTTTTTTGATAATTTTTGGTTGTAAGTTGATTTTATTCATTATTAGAATGGCTACTTCAGCTTATTTTTTGAGACCATTTTCTTGGAAAGTTGTTTTCCAACCTTTTACTCTGAGGTAGTATCTATCTTTGTCACTGGGGTGCATTTCATGTATGCAGCAAAATGCTGGGTCCTGTTTATGTGTCCAGTCTGTTAGTCTATGTCTTTTTATTGGGGAATTGAGTCCATTGATGCTAAGAGATATTAAGTAAAAGTGATTGTTATTTCCTGTTATTTTTGTTGTTAGAGGTGGCATTATGTTTGTGTGACTATCTTCTTTTGGGTTTGTTGCTTTTTCTAGAGTGTAGTTTCCCTCCTTGTGTTGGTGTTTTCCATCTATTATCCTTTATAGGGCTGGATTTATGGAAAGATATTATGTAAATTTGGTTTTGTCATAGAACATTTGGTTTACTCTGTCTATGGTAATTGAGAGTTTTGCTGGGTATAGTAGCCTGGGCTGGCATTTGTGTTCTCTTAGGGTCTGTATGACATCTGCCCAGGATCTTCTAGCTTTCATAGTCTCTGGCGAGAAGTCTGGTGTAATTCTGATAGGTCTGTTTTTATATGTTACTTGACCTTTTTTCCTTACTGCTTTCAATATTCTTTTTTTGTTTAGTACATTTGGTGTTTTGATTATTATGTGAGGGGAAGAATTTCTTTTCTGGTCCAATCTATTTGGAGTTCTGTAGGTTTCTTGTATGTTCATGGGCACCTCTTTCTTTAGGTTAGGGTAGTTTTCTATAATTTTGTTGAAGATATTTACTGTCCCTTTAAGTTGGGAATCTTCACTCTCTTCTATACCTATTATTCTTAGGTTTGGTCTTCTCATTGTATCCTGGATTTCCTGGATGTTTTGGGTTAGGAGCATTTTGCATATTTTTTGACTGCTGTGTCAATATTTTCTATGGTATCTTCTGCACCCAAGACTCTCCCTTCTGTCTCTTCTATTCTTTTGGTGATGCTTGCTTCTCCTGATCTCTTTCCTAGATTTTCTAACTCAAGGATTGTCTCCCTTTGTGATTTCTTTATTGTTTCTCTTTCCATTTTTCAATCCTGGATGGTTTTGTTCACTTCCTTCACCTGTTTGGTTGTGTTTTCCTGTAATTCTTTAAGGGATTTTTGTGTTTCCTCTTTAAAGATTTCTAGCAGTTTACCTGTGTTCTCCTGTATTTCTTTAAGGAAGTTATTTATGTCCTTAAAGTCCTCTATCATCATCATGAGAAGTGAATTTAGATCCGAATCCTGCTTTTCCAGTGTGATGGTGTATTCAGGACATGCTGTGGTAGGAAAATTGGGTTCTGATGATGTCAGGTAACCTTGGTTTCTGTTGCTTATGCATTTAATCCCTTGTAAAATTCTGCATGTATGTTTGGGCATCATCTTGTGCCTGGTGCCCATGGAGGCCAGAAGAGGGCGTCAGATCTCTTGGAACTGGAGTCACAGATACTAGTAAACAAACCCATGTGGGTGCCTGGACTCAGACTTGGGTTCTCTGAAAGACCAGCTAGTGGTCTCAATTTCTGAGCCATCTCTCTAGTCCCTAGACTTCCTCTACCTCTTTTTGAGACAGGGTCTCTGTATATATCCCTGGATATCCTGGAACTCTCTATGTAGAGCAAGCCAGCCTTGAATGTATAGAGATTTGCCTACCTCTGCCTCCTTAGTGCTGGGATAGAAGGTGTGCTCCATTATGCCTTGCTCTACATTAATATATTTTAAATTGGACTGTGTATGCAATGTCTCTGTATCCTCTGCATCAAGCACAGTACTTGGCATGGACTAGAACTCAGAACGTAGGCTTGTGCTTGCCTCCTGCCATCTGGTTATCTCTAGTTCTACCTGTCCCCCCCCTTCCCCTTTGTCTGACTGGAGCCTGTCCTTCCTGTGATCCTGGTTGTGTCAGAACTTCTCAGAGACCTGCAGTCTTTGGGATCCTGTGATTCTGTGATCCTGTGATCCTAAGATCCTGGATGTGACAGAGCTCCTGGAAGTCAAGTTGCTTTTGTGACCCTGAGATCCTGGTGTGACCAAGCTCCTGTGATCCTGTAATCCTGGGCGTGTTAGAGCACCTGGGAGTGGAGCTTCCTCTGAGTGTTGTGGGACTGGCTGAGAAGTTTGAACCCAAAGTCTTCTCATGGCATCATCCGAGACCAGAAGGAACCCGTGCCACTGGTCCGGTTTGGTTCCTGGGTCCCTGGATCTTTGGATCCTGCTGGTTCCAGTTACTCCTGATGTTGGGATAGATATTGAGTCCCCTTCACCTCTCTAGTTGACATTCTTAATGGTCATTCTCTAGTCATTCAGTGTGTACGTTCTGAGTTCTTGTCCATGCCAAATACTGTGCATGACGCAGAGGATACAGAGACATTGCATACATAGTCCCATTTAAAATATATTAATGTAGAGCGAGGCATAATGGAGCACACCTTCTATCCCAGCACTAAGGAGGCAGAGGTAGGCAAATCTCTATACATTCAAGGCTGGCTTGCTCTACATAGAGAGTTCCAGGATATCCAGGGATATATACAGAGACTCTGTCTCAAAAAGAGGTAGAAGAAGACTGGGGACTAGAGAGATGGCTCAGAAATTGAGACCACTAGCTGGTCTTTCAGAGAACCCAAGTCTGAGTCCAGGCACCCACATGGGCTTGTTTACTAGTATCTGTGACTCCAGTTCCAAGAGATCTGACGCCTTCTTCTGGCCTCCATGGGCACCAGGCACAAGGTGATGCCCAAATATACATGCAGAATTTTACAAGGGATTAAATCATTAACTCCAACCGAACCCAACTGATCCACATAGGAAGCAGTATTACAAATGTCATTGTCTATCAGCTAATAACCATACTTTCTTTTGTTTGTTTTTCATGACAAGGTTTCTCTATGTAGCTTAGGCTGTCCTGGAAGGTCAGGCTGTAAATCAGGCTGGCCTCAATCTCATAGAGGTTTACCTGCTCCTGCTTCCTCAGTGATGGGATTAAAGGCATGTGCCTCCACTTCCTGGCAATATTCATACATATTATGTTCAACCATTTAGAAAATTGCTTTCAACCTTTGTGTCTGCAGCCTTCAGCAAATGATGTATATGCAGTCTTCTAGGTCAGGGGCATGTAAGAGTAAATAATTTAAGATTACAGAATTGCATTAATTTAGGTTGTAAAAATTGACGGTAAACTCAAGGCAAGTAACAATAAATGCTACATTATTCTGTTAAAAGTGGGTTAAACAAATGCATTGAGTACACAGGATAGCAGTCTTAAGTCCTAAATGACCTCAAGATGTATTATTAACTCTTGCTGTGAGGTCCAGCAAGTTCTAGTCTCTTAGAATGTAAAAGATATTTCATATTTCATCACCACAATCTTGAGGCTCAAAAGGACTGTAATCTTAGACAGAAGCACCATCATTTCTCTCCTGAGTCCTGCAATATGATCCAACCCAACCCTGGTTAGTCCTAGCCAGGACAGTCTATCTGAAACAGAAATGTGGTGTGTTCCTTACTCTGCTTAAAATACTTTAACAGCGTCCTGACTGTGCATCCAATGTCCAGCTTCTTAGGAAAGTACATGATCCCTTACATTTTTTTTTTCTTTCCAGAACTCTCTTTTATTTGTTTGGAGACAGTGTCTTATGTATACCAGAACAGCCTTAAATTCACTGTGTACCTTGAACTTGCCATAGCTTCCTAAGTGCTGGGATTACAGGCATGTGGTGCTCAGGGTCAACCCCAGGTTATCATGCATTCCCCATAGGCACTCTATGGACAGAGCAACGTCCCCGGTCCCCAAAACTACTTTGTAGTTAGATCTGCTGCTGAAACAGAAACTAATAGTGACTTTTATATTATAAAATGTTCTTTCTGGCTTTCGGTAGTACAAAATTAAGCAGCCCAGAGCTTGTCTGAAGGCTACGCTACTAGTAACCATTTGCTTTTGGGCACTATCATCCCTGTGGACCTCACCAGTACACTCTGAGAGGACTCCATATTATATCTACTTTCTAAAGGCTGAGAGGGGTGGAGGACATACCCACTTCTTATAAGAGCATGGCCTGAGTGAGTTGGCCCTAAATACTCACTTCTCACTTATCAAAAATTGGTTGTGTGACTATATTTAGCTGGAAAAGCAGCTGAAAAATGTCCATACTTGGGCACAGATATGAACCTGGAGCTCTGAATGGTTAATGGGGGCACCTAATAGTCCCTTACAGAATGACTAATTTAGATTAATTAGTGTGATTAATTAATATCTAAATGGTTCATTATACTGCAATCAACACAAGAGCATGGGCTTTTTCTGTTTTTGATCATTACTGCGTTCTTTTCTTTTATCCCAGTGCCCGGTACAGAGTAGTACTTTTTTTTTTTTTTTAATTTATTTATTATATGTAAGTACACAGTCGCTGTCTTCAGACACCCCAGAAAAGGGCATCAGATCTTATTACGGATAGTTGTGAGCCACCATGTGGTTGCTGGGATTTGAACTCAGGACCTTCGGAAGAGCAGTCAGTGCTCTTAACCACTGAGCCATCTCTCCAGCTCCCCAGAGTAGTACTTTTTAATACATATTTGATGAAAATGTGCCTGTATTGGTTTGGTTTTGTTGTGCCGGGAGGCATTCATGAACTCCAAGACCACCAAGGAGCTGACTCTTATGTAATCACCTGAGGATCTCTTTATTACAGACTTAAGTTTGGGCTTACTTACTGTCCCCGGACTCTCACTGGGACAAGGTTTTATTGGAAAATGAGAGCAAGTGAGGGGGTGTCCAGTCCAGCAAGCATCTAATTGAATGTCTATTGTAAGTCAATAGATGGGTGCTCTGAAGCAAGACTGTATACAGTTATGAATTGTCTGAAAGTATATATGAAACAATCAGACTAATCTTTGATAAACTATTGCTAGGAAGCAGCTAGAGAGCTAGCCAAGGACAAGTCGTGGGGTCCTTCATATGTATATATATTCCATTTAAGATGGAGGCTGGTTCCAAGATGGAGTAGGTTTGGCCTTTCAGTTTCTTACTCCTTCTTGTGTTTCTGTCTTAGACTTGAAGCTACAGCCATATCAAATCTCTGTGGTCACAGTGAAACTTATTCATTATCAGTGAAGAGTACTTTTCTAATCTGGTAAGCAAAAATAGTTGTCTTGGATTAAGGGTGTAGCTCAGTGATAGAATGCATGCTTTGTACAGAGTGAGGCGCACGCACACACGCATGCGCGCGCGCGCACACACACACACACACACAAACACACACACACACCATTTTGCTGTTGTTTAAATTTCGTTGATGATTTTTCAAATTGTAATACTTTTTTTTTATTGAGACAGGGTCTCATGTATTTTAAGATCACCTAAAATTCTCTATGGTAGCCAGTGCTAACTGAACTCATAATCTTCCTGCCTCAACTTCCTGAGTGCTGTGATGTACCACCATACCCAGTTCACTAATCCTCTTAAAAAATATCTACAACCTATAAGATGTTAGCAGTAATAAAGAAAAGGAGAGGGGAGCTGTTCTAAATATAGGCACAAATGTGGTTAATGTGCGGAAACACGTTTTCCTGTATAAGATTCAATTATGATTTTGAAAGCTAAGAAAGGAAGCAATAATCTCAGGCAAGGGAAGTGAGAAGTTTCTGTTTCCTTCATGTTCATGAATAGGCTGGCCTGATGGAACTAGGTTGTTAATGAGAGCAGCATGCTTTCAGGCAAGGAGGTCATAAGATATTGGACCTCTGCGTGCAGAGAAGAGAGAGAGAGAGAGAGAGAGAGAGAGAGAGAGAGAGAGAGAGAGAGAATATGTGTGTGTGTGTGTGTGTGTGTGTGTGTGTGTGTGCGCGCAAATAGGAAGTCAAGGCTGGAACCTGGTGGCAGGAACTGAAGCAAACATAATGGAGGGATGCTGCTTTCTGGCTTGTTCTTCCTGGCTTGCTCGGCCTGCTTTTTTTTTTTTTTTTAAAGATTTATTTATTTTATGTATGAGAGTACACTGCAGCTGTGTTCAGACACAGCAGAAGCCCATTACAGATGGTTGTGAGCCACCATGTGGTTGCTGGGAATTGAGCTCAGGACCTCTGGAAGAGCAGTCAGTGCTCTTAACCACTGAGCCATCTCACCAGCCCTCAGCTTGCTTTTTTAATGTAACCTGGCACCACTGGCCCAGAGTGGCATAGCTTACAGTGGGCTGGAAACTCCTCATACCAACCATTAATCAAGAAAATGCTGCATAGACTTGCCTACAGGCCAGTCTGATGGAGATATTTTCTCAATTAAGGTTCCCTCTTCCCACATGAGCCTTGCTTGTATCAAGTTGAAAAAAAAAAACCAAAAACTAATCAGTACAATGCCATTCTACTTTTTTGCTTGTTTGTTTTGTTTTGCTTTTTTGAGACAGGGTTTCTCTGTGTAGCCTTGGCTGTCTGGCAACTAGCTTTGTAGACTAAACTGGCTTTGAACTCAGAGATTCACCTGCTTCTGCCTCCCGAATGATGGAATTAAAAGACACTCAGTGTCCATACAACTGTCAGATCTACATTTGTCTGCATGATCTGTCAGAAGTGCATTTGTCTGCAGGATCCTCAGTGCACATATAGTTTTTATTTTATTTTCTGTGCATGCTAACTTTTTATTGATTCCTTGTGATTTTTACACAATGCAGTCCAATCCCTCTCATCCCCCCATCTCTTTGTATGTACCTTCTGCCCTTTGCAGCCTCCCTCTAAAAGTACCCCCCCAACAAACAAACAAACAAACAAAAAAACCCAAAAAACTTGGCAATGGGCAAAGATCTTGTTGGTGGTGTTGTTCACATATCAGTCAGGGGCAAGCAGGTGGTAGTCCTTTGTTCATCCTAGCTTGGTGTCTGGCTTGGTGGCCAAATCTGTCTTCTGCCTAGGTCTCATAAAAATCAAATCAAATCCAGGCAGCACAGTGTGGGATGAGGAAGACAGACAAAGACCTGCAGACTGCCATGCCACCCACAGACACCTGCTTGCTGCCATGCCACCAAGGGCTGACAGATGATGCCACCCAGGGGCCTGGCAGTCATGTGGCTACCCTGCAGCAGGAGCCACCACAATGTGTGAGTACCTGGTGGTCAGATGGGAGAGAAATGGGAGCAGCTTGAGCATTGTGAAGAGAGATAGAACTGGAGACTCAAGGGTGAAGAGAAGTAGCCTGTTATGAGTGGACAGCCCTGCCACCTGGGCCATGGTCCTAGCTGGAGCTGCCATTGAGAGCTATGCCTGAATCTGTGGTCATGCAGTGGCAGGGGTCAGTGTCGATGTACATGGCTTATATTACCACTAGGGAACATGGAGATGTCCCTGGTCTGGGTAGCCATTGGGAACCATGTGGATGTCCAGGAGCTGTACAGAACTGGCCCTTCCCCTGGCTGCAGTGCTCTGGATAACTGGGTCCACTTCTCACTAGCAGCAACACTTGGGAGAGTGCAGTGGAGCTAACCCCAGTAGCAAGGGTGTGGGTAAGTCAGCACCAGGAGCATGAGTGTGGGAGAGCTGGCCCTGCCACCCATCTGTCATCAGGTAGTCTGGGTTGTGGGGGTGATGCTCCTCCTTACCACCTGCAGCAGTCAGGAGAGTTGACCTTGGGGTCATGAGAGCAGGTGAGCTGGTCTTGCCTCTCACTGGCTGCAGCACTGTGAAGGCCATGCACTTCACCTAGTAGTGAAGCTATCCCTGATGTCAAAGGCACTGGTGAACCAGCCCTGAGGGTGTAAGATCAGGAGAGTTGGCACAGCACCTTGCAGGATGTAGCACTTGGAAGAGTAGGCCCCTTACCTTGACTAGGCAGCACAGTGTAACTGGCACTAGAGGCATGGGTGTGGGTGAGCCAGTGCTGAAGTCATGAGAGCAAGAGAACTGACCCTGCTTCCTGCCAATGGCAGCATTGGGTGGCCTAGTCAGAGCAGTGCTAGAGAGCTTACTCTGGTGGTGTAGATAAGGGAAAGGTGTCACACTGACCAGCTCTGTTACCACCCAGGTCCAGATCCAAAATCTATATCATCTATGAATGTGGGACCGTGAAAGGCAGCTGGTTGAGCTGGTCTAAAACCCTGGTGACCCAGTAGAGGATAACCATACAAGGGACAGTAGGCTTACTGCCATGCTCCTGGGCCCCAGGCTCCTGACATGCAGCTCTCCATAGGTTTGTGACCATCAGTGATCTAAGGGCAATGCCCAAGACCCTCCACAGGTAGAAGTGTGGTCACATAGCCTCAAGACATCTCCATTTTAATGAGGTACCTAGAGGCTTAGCCAATAAACTCCCCTTCCCAGCCACTCCTCCCTGCAAAAGGTATTTAACCTCAGGCCTGCCCTGAGGTTGTGGGGTATGGCTTCACTCATTACCACTTTCCGCCATGACAATAAATGTCCCCAAACCATGAACTGTCTCTCTTCATCGGGATCCAGTGGGGAAAAATGAAACAGGCCTTTGTCTAAAGAGCCAAGTCTAGTCTCCGGCAAAAGGCCTCTCAGTGTTCCCAGCCATGGTCTCCACCAAACCAAGCCAGCTAGCCACCAACAAGTCAAAGATTTGGTCCTCTGCAGGACCCAGACAGGCTCCTCCCTGCCTTTCCCCCCCTCTGCCCTGGGCTAGATTCAGCTTCCAGGCCCCCATTCCATTCTCAGCTCTTCCGAGGCACCCAGGGGTGCCTGGGATGCCCAAGAGCCTGGGAACCAGATGGAGCTGGCTCCATGAAGTCCTCAGGACTGCAGGCTGCTCTCCCCCAACCCCAGGCAGTGTCCCATGGCTTCAAGCCCTCGTGGTAAGCTTGGTCAAACTTCCTGCATCTCGCCTCCCCCAGAGGCCGGAGTCCTTGGGCAGACACGGGACACACACCACTACAACCCAAAATATGAAGAGTTAGGATGTGCGAAAGGGCCAGTCAGGCTGATCCAAAGCTGGAAGATCTCCATGACACAGGACAACAACAAGAAAACCATGAGGAGTCCCGGTGAGGATCCAATATTGATGGTGTCACACAAGCCCGAGATCTAGAACCAGACCAATGACTCATTGCAACGAACATTTGCAGGTGAAGATGTGTGGACAGAAGGATGTACTGTAGGACACACTGTGACATACTACAGCTTCCATGATGAGATGTTTTCTATGCTTTGTTGTATTCGTTTGTGTGCTTTTTATTTTGGGGGGGGGGGGGGTTGTAAGGGCAGAGGGCTATGTAGAGTGAGATCAGAGGGAATGGGGTGCATGATGTGTAACTCACAAAAGCTAGAATTTAAAAAACGTCTGGTTGTGGAAGCTGCAGTGTGTCACAGTGTGCCAGTGTGTCCCACACTTTCATCCACTGGCATTTACTGGCATTTACTGGCAAATGCTCTTTGCAATGAGTCATTGATCTCGTTCAAGGCCTCTGGCTTTTGTTACTTTATTAATATGGGATACTCACTGGGACTGCTCTCTGCTGTCCTGTTGTTGCCCTGTGTGATGGAGATCCTGTGGCTTTGGACCTGCAGGACTGACCCCTTCATGCACTCTAGCAGTGTTGGGGGAAATATTAAAAAGAAAGAATGTATGGCATGTTCCCACTCTACGCCCTGGTTCTCTCAGCTCCCGAAGCTGGGCAGCCATGCACTGGGGAGCATTGGCTGACCTGCTTTTATCTCTTGGAGCTCTAACTCAGAGCTCCATGATCTCTCCACCCAGCTCTCTAGGTCCCCACTGGCGGGTCACTACCACACCAGCCCCATGCTTCAATACCTTCATGGCCTCTGTGGTGCATATCAGGCAAAACCACACTTGGCCACTGTACCTTTCTCTCTGGAACCCAGATGAGCTGCCACTTGAAGGAAAATGCAAGACAAATTTAGCTTAGAAACAATGGTAACTCAATCTCTGGGCCCATCAACTAAAACCTAATCTTGTAAGCCTTATTGAAATCTGATTCCTCTGGTGGAGAATCCTCACGGATCTGCCATGATCCCAGGAGACTCCAGTCTTATCTATCTGCTGTCCCCATTCCAAAAGGACCCAACTCTCTCCTGCATCCTTTCTTCCACCTGTCAATCCAGAAGTCCCTCCTACTTGCCCAGTGATTGGTTCCTTTATTCATTAGGGGATTGGTTCACAAGAAGTCATAGGTGTAACTCACTTGTTGTCTGAAGCCCCTCCCAGGAGGGCAGAATTAGCAGAATATAAACAGCCCCAAGGCTATCCACAACATAGCAGTTCATAGATAGGGCAGATGTGTGGGCCAACTCAAAGCCCTAGATCTGAGCCTGGGCGGCAGCTGACCTACTCTACCTACCAGCTTTCCTGCACGACAGCAGCTCTCTAGCACTGCTATGGCTAGCTCATCCAATGCTGCAGCTGGCAAAGAGGCATAGCCAGTTCTCCTTCCTGCCACACAAAGGGCTAAGTGAGGGAGGGAGGGATGGAGAGAATCTCTCCCTCATCCACACCACCACATGGAAGAGGCCAGCTCTCCTGCATTCACTCCCTTAGGGCTTCCCCCCTCATGCCACCAGAGCCAGCTCTACTGTGTTGCCCAAGTGAGGTGCAAGGGGAGGGCATCCCTCCTAAGTGCTGCAGCCCACAAGGGGCGGGGCCAGCTCTCCTAAGCTGCCAGGGTAGGAGTGAGCCCAGTTCTCCAGCCTGCAATAGGTGGTACAGAGGTCTAAGGGAGGGGGCATCTCTTCCTCGACCCCACACCACCACATGGTCAGTGAGGGGCAGGGCTAGCTCTTCACAGCCCTCAGACCTCAGCATGGCCTCAGGCAGTATCGCTGGCCACTCATATAGGGCTGTCTCTCACGTCTCCAGTTCCATCTCTACATTGTGCACACACTGGTCTGCTTCTTTTCCGTCTCTCCCCAACTTACTTGCTCACCTCAGTGGTGCCCAGAACCTCTGGGTGTCTGGGGTCCTCTTAGGAGTGCTATGCCCTGCCATTTCCATGTAGCACCAGGCAGGGGGCATCCTGCACATATAGTTTTTATTCAGCAAGCTTCTCTCCAATAAGTCTAAAATCCTTAGAAGACACACTCTACTGAATGTCTCTGTAGCCCTCACCCCAAATGTGGAATCCCACGTCTCCAGTGATATGGCATTAGGACATGGCATGATCCAGTCAAGAGATACCAGAAAGTTTCCATCCTTTATTGCTATACAAAGACAACTTTTAAATTAAAAAAAAAAATTTTTTTTTTTTAAACTCTTGAGATAGGATTTTGCTATGTTGCCCAGGCTGGCTTCAAACTCCTGGCCTGCAATGACTGTTCTTTCTCAGCTACCTTTGTAGCTAGAAGCCCAAGCATGCCACCATGCCTGGCCTGATGACTTACAGCAGTCTAAATGGAATAGGGCAGCAAGGTTCAATTTTACTCACATCGATATTTCAGTCCAAATTGAATTTTTAAATCCAGCTTCTTTCTGGATCAAGTTCATCCCTGTAGATTTTTGGTGTAACTGAATGTGCACAAAATTAAAAAAGGAAAAGAAACAGAGGGGAGTCTACTTTGGAGGGCGTATGATTGGGTAGATGGGAATCTCTGGCCTGGGAGGGTGCTCGCTTGGAGAGCAAGTGCTGAGTGTGTGTGTGGGAGCGGTGTGGGAGCTGTCAGGGGCTAAGAAAAGAAAGCAAGTGTGACATACCAGCCTCCACCCTGGCTTGCTGGTGTGCTGTGACAGCTTCATGTGAGCATGTGCATCTATCTGGAAGGCTGAAACCTTCAGCTCCTTCCAGGGTAGCCCAGTTGGCTGCATCTAGGCCCAATGTTCTTGTATAAGAAGGAAGAGGGTTAGGGAGGCAAAAATGAGGAAAATGCTGAGTGTGCTGTGGGTTTGGGGTTATGGGCAGAGCTGCAAGTCTGATATTTCCTTTGCAGCAGGTGTGTAGTACTCAGCCTCATGGGAGGAGGAAGGAACTGATACCAAGCTGTGAGTCTGGTGACTAGGCTGGTGGCAGAGGTTTCAGATGCCACTGGATACGTACCTAGAAAAAGTGTTATATCTGAAAGTGACAGAAAGTTGATTCAGGGGGCATCCAAGGACATCTGTTCCATGGCTCTCTCTGTGTATTGCAGATTCAAATGGAAGGAAACCATAAGGGAGCAGGCTGGGCGTGGGCTGTGATTATAACAAGGTGTGCACACACAATTTGGATTGACCATATATGGTTGGAGAGATTAATCAGTCAGCAAAGAGCTTGTCAAGCAAGCATGAGGATCTGGGGGTGCATCCTTAATAACCATGCAAAAGGTCTGAGCATGACCACAGGGGCCCTGTCTCAGTTAGTGTTTCACTGCTGTGAACAGACACCATGACCAAAGCAACTCTCATAAGGGCAACATTTAATTGGGGCTGGCTTATAGGTTCAGAGGTTCAGTCCATTATCACCAAGGTGGGAACATGGCAGCATCCAGGCAGGCATGGTGCAGGTGGAGCTGAGAGTTCTACATCTTTATCTGAAGGCTACTAATGAAAGACTGACTTCCAGGCAGCTAGGATGAGGGTCTTATAGCCCATGCTCATAGTGACACACCTACTCCAACAGGGCCACACATCTTAATAGTGCTACCCCCTGAGTCAAGCATATACAAACCATGACAGCCTGTAACCCTGGAGCTGATGGTGGATGGAGACAGAATTGCTGGGGCTCATTGGCCAGACAGTTTAGCTGAAAACCAGGTAGTTCCAGGTTCAGGAACAGATCCTATCTCAAGAGCATAATGCAGAATGATAGAGGAAGATATCCAATATCCAATCCAGGTCTCCAGGTGTGAGCACCCACATATGCATACACATATATCATATGTATATATATCATATGCACAAGTATCTTTCACATGCATACTCCAACATGCACACCTGCACACATGTATACCATCTTACTACGCACACCCACACACACACACACACACACCTTTACCATATGAAATGGTGACCCAATAGGGTCAGATATAAATTTTCAAGAAAATAAGTAAATTAGACTTTTATGAAAAATATACTCACCTGGTGACTTTGCCATTGATTTAAAAAGTTTGAAAGCACTTCCTGTTCAGTTCCTTCCACCAGCCACCTACAAAGTCAATGGTACCCAGTCAAGCAGGTGAGCAGTTTTTCCTGCCAGACTGAGTCATGACTCTGTTTTCAGTTCTAACATCTAGAATAGTAGAGCTCAATTTCCTGACTATAGCCTAACATAGCACCCCAAATCTGCCCTGCCAAATGATAGTAGAAATTTCTTCAATTAGCTCTCATTTAAATATCTGCCTATATCCACCTCACTGCCCATTTCCTTTCTGAGGCACCATCAATTGGGACAGGCGTGGCACTCCAGGTACTCCCTAGTACACCCACTCCCTTCTGCTCCCTGGAGTAAGTTAGTTGCATGCTTACTCCAAATCATTGTGTTTGCTCCTGTACATGCCTTGTAATCTGAATGGGAAATGTGCTAGGCAGAGAAAAACACCCCCAGATGTCTACATCCAAATGTCCAAAATTTGTGGCTGTGTCATCTTGTATGGCAACAGGAACTTAGAATGTATTATCAGGATAAAGGGTCTTGAGATGGAGTCAATAGCCTGGATTAGCCAGATAGCACAATTCAACTCTGTGAATGTGCATGCAGTTGGAAACATGGGGTAGGAAAAGGTGAGAGAGTCGTGGGCTTTGAAGGTGGAGGAAGGGAGATTTGAGTCCAGGAGTACAGAGGCTTGATAGGCTGGGCAAGGAAAAGACATAGATTCCCTAAGGCAGACAGCGGTCAGCACAGTCTGACCTGTGCCAGGCTTCTGATCTACAAACTGTGTCATCATAAGTTGATGTTATTTTAAACCACAAAAACACAGTTGAAAAGCACCATGTAGAACATTGTTTTACCTGCCAAACAACCCTTGTACATCCCACAGCCCCTGATACTCAGCGTGTCACAAATGGAACTTCATCTGTGTTCCTCATGTCAACAAATGGTGCCACCATCTGCCAGAAACCCAACTGGAGGGGTGGGCTGAGCCTGGAGCCCTCCGTCTCTCTTACATCCCACACCCAGCAGCTAACACAACCACGTGGATTTGGCCTCCAGGAATCTTTGACTCTTGGATTTCTCCCCTCCATAGCCCAACTCTCAAGGCCTGCCAGGTTTCCACAATCTCAGCCCTGGGTTAAGCATTTTCTCAGTCTTCATTCTCACGCACTTCAAGTCCTCTAGTTACATGTGTAAACTAGAAATTGGAGCAAGTGCCATGTCCCCAGATTCCGTCTTGCTCCAGTACCCATAGGATCCAATCTGTATGTCTTGCTGGCTGTACGTTTAGCATTTCTTAAGGCTCACAAGCACATCATCAGCTTCATTCCCTGACTGCCTTCCTCTTGTCTGAGCGTCAGGCACCAAGTGACATCGTTCTATTACACTGTTGCTTTTCAGCTCCTACCTAGAGCAAACTGTCCACTCTGTGTTGGAATGTACTGGGCTGTACACAACATAACGCCCAACTCAAGTGGCTTAACTAGTAATGTAGATTATTGGCTGATGCAAACAGATGCAAACAGTGGGGCAAGCTTTAGGGATGGTCTGATTCAGTGACTTCATGTCAACATGCTCTCAAGTTTGAGCCTGGTTCTTTCTCACTTTCTCTTGCATTACAAGGTAACTGTCAACAGCCCCTGGGCTACCTGCTTTTTCCTAATGGAGTAGGTATGAGTGGTGTGTGTGTGTGTGTGTGTGTGTGTGTGTGTGTGTGTGTGTGTTCCAGAAAGACTCTTAGGAGATAGAGTAATCTTTTCTCAAATATACCAGTAAGTGTGGCCTTCAATCTCTCTGGCTGAAATTGGTTTATTTAGAGTAGGTAACCTGAGCTGCCTGCCTCAGAGTGGAAGTAGAACTTGGCCTCATGGCCTCGCTCATGGGTTTCACTGGATGTGTCTGATATCTGGAGATTTTCCAATAGAAGGGACTAAGTGTTGGGGGGACAATTACAATGTTTCTAGTGTTCCATTTTAGCAAATATTTACTGATAACTTTCTATGTGCCAGACATTATTGTAAGGCATTCAGTGGTATCAAAGGACAGAGTCACAAGTGGGAAGTTTGAATGATTGTGCGTGCATGTGTGTGCTGTGCGCGTGTGTGTGGGGTGTGTGTGGGGGTGTGTGTGTGCTGAACACAAGGCCTTGTGCATTCTAGGTAAGTGCCCTAGAACTCACCTACCACCTTAGCCCAAGTTTAACAATTGTAATAATTGGCTTTATTTTCCTTCTAGAATTGGTTAAATTTTATTCCATAAAATAATTGGCTTTATTTTCCTTCTCGAATTGTTAAATTTTATTCCATAAAATAATTGGCTTTATTTTCCTTCTAGAATTGTTAAATTTATTCCATGAATAAGGCACCTCGCGGGTTCAGCAGGCATGTTTGTTTGTTTGTTTCTCATTATCATATTAACTGGGTGACTAAGATTCAAGGTGGCATTCCTTACCAGCATATGCAGCGGTACCTACCTACCTTCCTCTCCCTCACCTCCTGGAGTCCCTGCTGTCCTCTCTGGTTTCAGTTTTTGTCCCACTTCCTGTAGATGGGCACCTAGGGTTATGTCATATCTTGGTTATTGGGAACAATGCCGACAGACATAGCTATACAAACATCTCTTTTGTAGACCAACTGTTATGACATATACTGTGGTGAGGGGTACCTTGTGGGCCCAAGCTGTGGTGTGCCCCTGAGGACACCATGCAACAGATCTGGTATAAAAAAGGGCTTTATTGGGGGAAGGGAGAGGAGTGAGGACCTGGAGAA
This sequence comes from Rhynchomys soricoides, assembly GCA_019843965.1. Lineage (NCBI taxonomy): Eukaryota > Metazoa > Chordata > Mammalia > Rodentia > Muridae > Rhynchomys > Rhynchomys soricoides. Next base: position 1,167,300 of record JADRCH010000109.1, on the reverse strand, counting down.
GAGGTGGAGGCAGATGAGTAGACATGTGGACAGGCAGACAGAGCAGAGCCATGAGGGCAAAGAAGGGGGATAGAGAAGGACAGAAAGAGGGAGAGAGAGAGAGAGAGAGAGAGAGAGAGAGAGAGAGAGAGAGAGAG
>JADRCH010000109.1:1117553-1158405 GCA_019843965.1 Rhynchomys soricoides | reverse complement strand
GTAGACATTCCTGTGAGGAGTGGGGCCGTAGACATTCCTGTGTGGAGTGGGGCCGTAGACATTCCTGTGAGGAGTGGGGCCGTAGACATTCCTGTGGGGAGTGGCCGTAGACATTCCTGTGTGGAGTGGGGCCGTAGACATTCCTGTGTGGAGTGGCCGTAGACATTTCTGTGAGGAGTGGCCGTAGACATTCCTGTGAGGAGTGGCAGTAGACATTCCTGTGAGGAGTGGCCGTAGACATTCCTGTGTGGAGTGGCCGTAGACATTCCTGTGAGGAGTGGCCGTAGACATTCCTGTGTGGAGTGGCCGTAGACATTTCTGTGAGGAGTGGCCGTAGACATTCCTGTGAGGAGTGGCCGTAGATGAAAGCCTTAAAAATCTATTATCTCACTACTTTTATTTATAATTTTTTGGTGTTTTTTCTTTTTTCCTTTTGAGATTAAAATTACATTATCTCTCCCTTTCCTTTCCTCTCTCCAAGTACTCGGATGTGCTTCTTGCTCCCTTTCCAATTCACCTCTTCCTTTTCATTAGTTGCTGTTAGATGCATACATATACACATACACACATACATACTGACATACATACATATTGACATTCATACATATTCCTAAATATAACCTGCTGAATCAGTATTCCTTACTCAGCTGGCATTGAAATTGTGATCCTCCTGAACAGCTTCCCAAATGTTTAGATCGCAAGCCAGTGTCACCATACCTGGTTAAAGTCAATCTCAACTGAGTGTCAGAAATCTGAGAATCTCTTAGCTATATTGTTTTGTGTCAACATTTCACATGAAACTATGGTCAAAATGGTAGCCAGGTATTCTGAAGTCAGGAACATCCGATTCTAAGACGTCTCACTCATGCATATGTGCTGGAGGCTTTAGTTTATCTCTACACGAACAAATCCATTGGGTGACTCAAGTTCTTCATGACACAGTGGTTTCCTTATGTGGGAGAAGTGATCTAAGAGAAAACATGGAGCAAGTCATGACTGCTTTTATGACACAGTCTTAAAAATTACAGGTTATCATTTCTCTCACATTCTTTGTTAGAAGTTATTAAATCCAGCCACACTAAAAGGTGGGAAATTAGCTTTACTTACAGAAAGGCTTGTGGACAGGATTTGTTGACATTTTTAAAAACCATACAAGGGGCTGGAGAGATGGTTCTGTGGTTAAGAGCATGTACTGTTCTTGCAGGGAACTCAAGTTTGGTTCCAAGCACCCACTTTAGGTACATCACAACTACCTGTAACTCCAGCTTCAGAGGATCTCACATCCTCTTCTGGTCTTCATGGGCACTGACATTCACATGCACACACATAGAGATACACATATATACATAATTAAAGTAAAATAAATAGCACACATATGATGTTGGAGAGATGGCTTAGCAGTCAAGAGCACTTGCTGCTCTCGAAGAGCACATGAGTTGGTTCCCAGCACCTGTGTTAGTTGGGTCACAACTGCTTATTGTAAAGTGATCTGACACCCTTTTCTGGCTTCCATGTGTGCCCATACTCATAGGCAGATAGATACACACAGATACATACATACATACACATAGTTAAGAATAAAAATAAGCCATACAAACAAATGTTTTCCTATTGATTAATCTGTTTTAGGATTGTGACTAGAACTGTAGTGAGTTCACAGACTATTATGCAGGAAGCTGACAGCCTTATAAAATTTAGTCTTGCTATCCATAAATGCAGTGCACCTCTATTCATTTGTTATAAGATTGTATTAATTTATTCATAAAATTACCATATTCGTCTTTTATAAAATTTATTAGTAACTACTATTTTTGCTTGTGTTTTTGATACAAGGTATCAGTTTCTAGCCTGAGCTGGCCTGGAACTCTCTATTCGGACAAGGCCTTGAACTCACAGAGACCAGTCTACCTCTTCTTCCTGAGTCGTGGGATTAAAGGTGTGTGTTTCCACACCAGCTCTGTAAATATTCTTAAAATTTATAATTTTATACGTTTTTGCTATCAATAATGTAATTGATTCTTAAAGTTTTACTTATTTATTTTGTGTGTTTTCATGTTTGTGCTACAGCTAGCACGTGATAGTCAGAGGACAGCCCTCGGGTTGGTTTTCTCTTGCCCGCTGTGGGATATCGCAATTGACCTCAAGTTGTCAGGTCTGTGTGCAAGCATCTCTACTTGCTGAGCCATCTTGCTGGCCTAGTAAATCTTAATTTTTAAATTTTTCATTCCTAGGAACTGAGGAATTGAACCTGTGGTCTAACATGTGATTATCAAGTAATAGGTTTTAAAGTCATGTTTTTATCTTATTAAATCTTCTATTTCTTATGTGGTGAATTAGATTATGTGTAGATAATTCACAGCTTAGTTTCACTCTTCATAATTCTGCTGTCCCTTTTCAATTGTCTTTTTCGGTTGGTAAATACAGCAAATATTTACTATCCCCAACTTTTGATGCCAGAAATCTGAGAGTCTTAGCTGTGTCTTTCTTTTTGATGACTTGAGTCAGTATAGATTCTACTTCCTTAGATGGCAATAATGAATGTTCTTTATGTTCAGAGAAATTTTTCTCAAATATTTACTGTTGAGAAAATCTTGCAATTATGCATTAAGAGCTGTTTGTAGTATCCTTTGTTTGCAGCCAAGAGAAAAGTGAATATAAAAACAAAAAACCAGTGCAAAACAAAATCTAGAATAAGAAACAAAGACAAGGGCCACCAATAAAGCACATTATTCTGCTGCCCTCTGTCCCTTTTGTCTCCTCAACTCCTGCTTCCTCTTGTGAGGTTCCCTGAGCTCTGAGGGTAGGGATTGATTTTATGGAAACATCTCATTTAGAGCTGTTAGTTCCAAAGTCTCTCAGTTTCTGCTTAATCTCTGGCTTAAGAGCTCTTATTTGTTCCCATCTGCATTGTGGGAAAACCTCTCTGATGTGGCTGAATAAGGTATCAATCTATGAGTATAGCATAATACTATTAGGAGTCATTTTATTGTTACTTCATTTTTTAAGACCAGTAGAATTTGGTTTTACCCTAGTTCTCTGGAATATCTAGACTCTAGTTTTTGGTCATCCAAGCAGTTTCATGTATGGGCTCTATATCATGGAATGGGCCTAAAGACAAATCGGACATTTGTTGGTTTCTCCCACAGGTTTGTGTCACTGTTGCCCTAGGATATTTTTGCAGACAGGACAGATTGTAGATCAAAAGTTTGTGGTTGGGTTGGTGTTGAGTACCTTTCCATGTCATAGACACTTTCATATGTGGTTGAAGGTTCTATGTAGACACTGGCTTGACCTTTCCATGTTCAATGAGTTGTGTTGTCTTCAGCAATGGGGCCTTGCTGTCAGTTTTTGGAGAGCATTCTATTGTCTTGGCAACAGCCTGGGCTTGGGGATTTCCATGGGACTCTTTCAGCCAACAACTCAATTGTATGAACCCCAGTCCCAGCACTGGAAGCTTCATTTGGCAAAACGAGATGGCTGGTAGGTGTTCCATCTCCCACGTTATTTGGAGACTCATTAGGATTGACTTCATATATTATAGAAAGTTTTCACTGCACTGAGTCTCCATACCACCCCTCAAATGCCCTGTAATTCTAGCTGTTTCCTCTCATTCTCCCTCAAGCCCATCTACTTTCCCCCTTCCCACCTGATCCATTTCTCATCCCTCACTCCTCTTGATTCCAGTCAAAAATATTTATTGTATTTCCCCACTCCCAGGGAGATCCATATACTCATGCTCCCCAGTTTCTTCTTCTATGCCCAACCTCTCTAGGTCTATAAATTATAGCTTATCACTTGTTTTATGGCTACTAGTCAGATATAAGTGAATACATGCTATATTTATCTTTTTGTGTATGGGTTACTTCACTCAAGATGATCTTTTCTAGTTCCATTCAGTGCCTGCAAACTTCATGATGCCATTTTTAAAAGTCAAGAGCTTATTTTATTTATTCTACATTGAAGCTTCCCCATTATCCACCACCCTACAAAACTTTCGAATGTGGAATGTGCAAGCAGTTTTAGTAGGCTACAAAACCAGCAAAAACTCCAGTTTTCTAACAATGAATATTTGAGAATAATTGTTGCTTTGAGTAGCTGACTACCTGCTTGGAAACAAAATGTTTGCAAAAGTCTAAAAGTAAAATTTAATTTTTGTATAGAAAATAACATTAACTTAGTAAGTAGCCTTTGCTTTAACAAGTGGAATTAATTCTCCATGACATAAAATGGATTGGGACAAGCAGCATTCAGTTCATAGGCACACAGAGCTAGTTCTCAAACTGCTAGCACAGATTCCAACACAGAGCATATGGCTAAGTCACTGCTACCGTCCGTCTCCGTCAACTGTATACTTTCTATGCACCTAAGGCAAAGAATGAACACTTTGAACATAAGTGTCTCCTCAAGAAGAGGAGGGTTAAATTAGACAAAAGATAAATGAAATACTTCAGAAACAGCTACTAGATATAACCACAAAGTCTGTGTGACACTAACAATGCATGGAGTGAATCACTTTAGCTGCTAGCTGTTGAACACCAGTGTTTCAAGATACAACTTTTAGAAACATGTTTTAGTTGTTCTGTTTATGCCATCAGAACTGAAACTACTGCCTGTCATTTCCCCAAAATAGGGAAATGAATCTAAAACATATACTGGTGCTTTTTGAAAGATAGCAATTTAAAAGGGTGGAAGCAGCAGGCATTTGATATCTTTTTCTTTAAGAACTTTCAGTCTGCAGGAGCAAAACATGTGGCCAAAAGTGTTATGATTATCCATCCGTTAGAGATTTTCATCAGTACCTATTACCAATTTGAGTAACAATACAGCAAGATCCAAGGATTAGTGATGACAATGCACATTCTCATGAGGAACGACCAACAGGACCAATCGTCATGTGAGTCATTGTTCAGAGAACCTGTTAAGTGCTCAAAAGTTATCTAAATACTTCACATTGAGCACAGAAGCAACCCATCAGATTATACCCCATATTTGATGCTTATTTTCCAGAAGAGCCAATCAAAGCCTGATTTGCATTTTGACTTTGTCTTACTGAATATCCACTACTAAAGAGCAATTTACATGTGCTTTTAATTTACAGTTGTTTGGCCAGAAGACTAGTGAGTGCTATGTCAGTGCTGATGGGTAGCCAGCCTCACTTGTGAGATTAAGGAACCATGCATAATTTGGTATGCTTTTAATCTGTTGGTGCTCCAATTTGATCGGAAAAGCTGTGAAATGCAGTCGTTTTGCTAAAGCACACTGACTCCTTCCATCTTCCTTTCAAGGAAAAAGCTTTAACTTTGTCAATTACCGCTGAGTAATTCTAGCGCTGATTGTAGATTTTATCCAACCTCAAAAAGTCAATCTTGCATTTTTTTTCCAAGTCACTTCAACTAAGTATGGAGATATTATCACCCTATAAGTATATAATGTTTTACTCCTAAGCAAGGGTGAAGAATCTGAGTATCCTGTGTAAGGCCCAAGATGACGCTTAGGACAGAACATGCAGAATAAAAATAGTTTCCTTCCATATCCAGGTAATATAAAGCTGAGAATTGCAGTCCTGTCTTTATGGGATGAAACAGTCCCTTTACAATAGGTTTCCCGAAAGGGAGACCAAATAGATAATAACTCTTCTGGTAACATATTATGGTAAACTGGCCAGTGTGTTTTTGGTGATTAAATATAATTCACTTGCTGAGTGTTCATTTGCGGCATCCCTCTGTTGGTTCTTGGGGGCCCTCCACGACCTAGTGAGGCTCCCCGTGGTCCACTCTCCCCAGAGCCTTGCTTGAAATTATGCTGATATTCATCTCGCTGGTAGCCAGAGTAGTCTCGGGGAGCGCTGAACTGAGACTGTGTATAACCACTGTTTGGAGCGTTCGAGAAGGAAGGGCGGTAACCACCATACCCTCCTCTAAGTCCATTGGCAGGGCCCCTGTATCCATTCATCAAGCCTCTGGCACCACAGGACCCTCCTCGAGATACACCACGACTGCTGTAATAAGGCTGACTGCTAAGTGGAAAGCCAGTGTTCTACTGGGGGTGGGGCTGGGGCTGCTGGTGGTTACCATGCACTTGATGAGGCTGGTCCTGGGATCCATGGTAAGTGCCAACCACCGTTTGCAGCTGGTCTTGTTGAAGCTCTGTTTGTTCCACTTGGTGAGGCTGACTGGAAAAACTGGTTATAACTGGCCTGGTACTGACTCTGTTGTTTTAAAGTTCATTAACAGGAAGAACTGGAGCATTCATATTGAACGCCGTTTGCATGGATTGGAGTGGAGCTGCATTTACGCTGATTCCACTGCTATGCAAAGGTTTACTTGTCCCAGCCTGGAACACTTGAGGCTGAGAAGCAGCAGGAAGGGATGATGGTGCTGTAGTCTGGTCTGTATTTAAAGATATTGTTGCCTGAATCTGATCAATTGGCTTCTTTTGTGGCCACTGCCCTATAGCATGAGACCACTGGTACAAGGTGCTGTATACCCTTCGCTTGTGGATGAAACCAAAGGAACCTGCTTAGCTTCTGGTTGTACAGGAACTTGATTGGGCAAGTCTAGATTCAGAAGGAACCTGAGGGCAAGCCAGCTGAGGCCTATCCATGTTTTGGGTTCATAGGCTGTGCTGATACAATGACAGGATCAAGCATCTGATTTTCAAAATCCAACATTGAACCCTGTATGAAATTATAGGGACCTTGCAGTTGTGCCATCAGATCCTGTACATGCTGTCTTCTAACAAGGGGATCTCACTGAGCCACTGGAGTCAAAGAGTGGGGCTCTGGTACTGAAGGGGATGCAGCCTGAGGTTGCCGCTGGATGAGTTTACCACCTCAACTGTTTCAACTGCCCTCATCCACTTGCTCCTTCTCACCACTGCTGAACTGTGCTTCTGCCACGAACTGCCTGTTGACATGCTCCGTTGATTCACCCTCACTTTGCTCTGTGAATTCTTCCATTGGCTCAGGTTCAGCTTTAGCTACCTGGTCTTCCACTACAGGTGCTGAAGCTGCCTCTTCCTCCTCACACAACCCATTTTGATGATTGTGAGTGCTGTCAAAGTAGTTTGACTGAAAAACACGCTCAACAATTTCCTTTAGAGCGTTATAGGTTGTTCCACACACAGGCTTTTCTTTCCCTTCCAGCAAAACCCACAGGTGAATGGAGGCATGTTCATACTGTTCATTTAACCTTAAACTCAGTTCATCCAGCAATGACAACTCCTCTTCAGACAATATTGGCACTCTACTCAAACCTTGTTTCAGATCAGTTCTCACATCCTCGTCTTCCAGCTTAGCCATACATACTGTAACTCAAATACACTTTTTTTTTTTTCTTTTCTTTTTTTTCTGAGATAGGGTTTCTCTGTGTAGCCCTGTCCTGGAATTCACTCTGTAGACCAGGTTGGCCTCAGAAATCTGCCTGTTTCTGCCTCCCAAGTGATGGGATTAAAGGCGTGCGCCACCACTGCCCAGCCAAGTACAGTTTTTTTTTTTTTAAATATTTAATTTTTTGTTTATCTTTACTTTTCGATATTTACATTTCAAATGTTTTCCCCTTTGGAGATGCCCTATTATATTCCCCCTCCCCCTGCCTCTATGAGGGTGCTCCCCCCCATTCTGCTCTTCCCTCCCTAGCATTCCCCTACACTGGGGCATTTAACACCCTCAGGCCCAAGGGCCTCTCCTCTCACTGATGTTCAACAATGCCCTCCTCTACCACATATGTGACCAGTGCCATGGGTCCCTCCATGTGTATTCTTTGGTTGGTGGTCCACTCTTCGGGAGTTCCAGGGGGTCTGGCCAGTTGACACTGTTGCTCCCTCCATGGGGCTACAAACCCCCTCAGCTCCTTCAGTCCCTTCTCCAACTCCTCCACCCAGGACCCCACTTTCAGTTCAATGGTTGGCTGCTAGCATCTACCTCTGTATTTGTCAGGCTCTACCTGAGCCTCTCTGGAGACAGCTTATCATGCTGCCATCAGCAAGCACTTCCTAGCATCCACAAGAACGCCCTGGTTTGGTGGCTATTTATGGGATGTATCCCCAGGTGGGGCAGTCTTTGAATGGACTTTCCTTGAGTCTCTGATCCACATTTTGTCTCAATATTTCCTCCTGTGAGTATTTTGTTCAGCCTTCTAAGAAACACTGAAGTATCCACATTTTGGTCTTCGTTCTTAGGCTTCATATGGTCTGTGAATTGAATCATGGGTATTCCAAACTTCTGGGCTAATATCCACTTATCAGTGAGTACATACCATGTTTGTTCTTTTGTGACTGAGTTACCTCACTCAGGATGATATTTTCAAATTCCATGCATTTGCCTGCAAATTTCATGAAGTCATTGTTTTTAATAGCTGAGTAGTGTTCCATTGTGTAAATGTACCACATTTTCTGTATCCATTCCTCTGTGGAGGGACATCTGGGTTATTTCCAGTTTCTGGCTATTATAAATGTGGCTGCTATGAACATAGTGGAGCATGTGTCCTTACTACATGTTGGAGCATCTTCTGGGTACATGGCCAGGAGTGGTATAGCTGGGTCCTCAGGTAATACTATGTTCAGTTTTTTGAGGATCCCTCCAAACTGATTTCCAGAGGAATTGTACCAGCTTGCAATCCCATAAGCAGTGGAGGAGTGTTCCTCTTTCTCCACATCCTTGCCAACATCTGTTGTCACTTGAGTTTTTGCTCTTAGCCATTCTGACTGGTGTGAGGTGGAATCGCAGGATTGTTTTGATTTGCATTTCCCTGATGACTAAGGATGTTGAACATTACTTTAGGTGCTTCTCAGCCCTTCAGTTGGTTGCCGTTTTGTCCTATTTACAGTGTCCCTTGCCTTGCAGAAGCTTTGTAATTTCATGAGGTCTCATTTGTTGATTCTTGATCTTAGAGCATAAGCCACTGGTGTTCTGTTCAGGAACTTTTCCCCTGTGCCCATGTGTTCAAGACTTTTCCTCACTTTCTCTTCTATTAGATTCAGTGTATCTGGTTTTATGTGGAGGTCTTTGATCCACTTGGACTTGAGAAGGAATGGATCAATTCGAAATCTTCTACATGTGGACCGCCAGTTGAACCAGCATCATTTGTTGAAGATGCCGTCTGTTTTCCACTGTATAGTTTTAGCTCCTTTGTCAAAGATCAGTTGACTGTCAGTTGACTGTAGGTGTGTGGGTTCATTTCTGGGTCCTCAATTCTATTCCATTAATCTACCTGCCTATCACTGTACCATTACCATGCAGTTTTTTGTTGTTGTTGCTGTTGTTATTTTTTAATCACTATTGCTCTGTAGTACAGCTTGAGGTCAGGGATGCTAATTCCCCTAGAAGTTCTTTTATTGTTGAGAATAGTTTTTGCTATCCTGGGTTTTTTGTTATTCCAAATGAATTTGAGAATTGCTCTTTCTAAGTCTATGAAGAATTGAGTTGGAATTTTGGTGGGGATTGCATTGAATCTGTAGATTGCTTTCAGCAAGATAGCCATTTTTACTATATTAATCCTGCCAATCTATGAACATGAGAGATCTTTCCATCTTCTGAGATCTTCGATTTCTTTCTTCAGAGACTTGAAGTTCTTGTCATACAGATCTATTACTTGTTTGGTTAGAGTCACACCAAGATACTTTATATTGTTTGTGACAATTGTGAAGGGTGTCATTTCCCTAATTTCCTTCTCAGCCTGTTTATCCTTTGAGTATAGGAAGGCTACTGATTTGCTTGAGTTAAGTTTATATCCAGCCACTTTGCTGAAGTTGTTTATCAGCTGTAGCAGATCTCTGGTGGAGTTTTTTGGGTCACTTAAGTATACTATCATATCATCTGCAAATAGTGATATTTTGATTTCTTCCTTTCCAATTTGTATCCCTTTGACCTCCTTTTGTTGTCTAATTGCTCTAGCTAGAACTTTAAGTACTACATTGAGTAGATAGGGATAGAGAGGGCAGCCTTGTCTAGTCCCTGATTTTAGTGGGATTGCTTCAAGTTTCTCTTCATTTAGTTTGATATTGGCTACTGGTTTGCTGTATATTACTTATGCTATGTTTAGGTATGGGCCTTGAATTCCTGATCTTTCCAAGACTTTTATCATGAAGGGATGTTGAATTTTGTCAAATGTTTTTTGAGTATCTAAGGAAATGACTGTGTGTGTGTGTGTGTGTGTGTGTGTGTGTGTGTGTGTGTTTTTTCCTTTGAGTTTGTTTATATAGTGGATTACATTGTTGGATTTCCAGGTGTTGAAACATACCTGCATCCCTTGGGTGAAGCCTACTTGATTGTGGTCAATGATCATTTTGATGTGTTCTTGGCTTCGGCTTTCGAGAATTTTATTGAGTATTTTTGCATCGATATTCATAAGGGAAATTGGTCTGAAGTTTTCTTTCTTTTGTTGAGTCTTTGTGAGTTATTGGTATCAGTGTAACTGTGGCCTTATAGAATGAATTGGGTAGTGTTCCTTCTGTCTCTATTTTGTGGAATAGTTTGAAGAGTATTGGTATTAGGTCTTCTTTGAAGTTCTGGTAGAATTCTGTACTAAACCCATCAGGTCCTGGGCTTTTTTTGGTTGGGAGACTTTTAATGACTGCTTCTATTTCTTTAGGGGTTATGGGACTGTTTAGATAGTTTATCTGATCCTGTCTTAACATTGGTATTTGTAATCTGTCCGGAAAATTGTCCATTTCATCCAGATTTCACAATTTTGTTGAGTATAGGCTTTTAAAGTAGGATCTGATGATTTTTTTAATTTCCTCAGTTTCTGTTGTTATATCTCCCTTTTTGTTTCTGATTTTGTTAATTTGGATACTTTCTCTGTTCCCTCTGGTTAGTCTGGCTAAGGGTTTATCTATCTTGTTGATTATCTCAAAGAACCAGTTTCTGGTTTTGCTGATTCTTTGTATAGTTCTTTTTGTTTCTTCTTGGTTGATTTCAACCCTGAGTTTGATTATTTCTTACCTTCTACTCCTGTTGGGTGTATTAGCTTCTTTTTGTTCTAGAGCTTTCAGGTGTGTTATTAAGCTGCTAGTGTATGTTCTCTCAAGTTTCTTTTTGGAGGCACTCAGAACTATGAGTTTTCCTCTTAACACTGCTTTCATCCTGTCCCATAAGTTTGGGTATGTTGTACCTTCATTTTCATTAAATTCTAAGAAGTTTTTAATTTCTTTCTTTGTTTCTTCCTTGACCAAGTTATCGATGAGTAGAGCATTGTTCAGCTTATATTTGTATGTGGGCTTTCTGTTGTTTTTGTTGCTATTGAAGACCAGCCATAATCCGTAGTGGTCTGATAGGAGGCATTGGATTGTTTCAATCTTCTTATATTTGTGTAGGGTTTTTTTTTTGTGTGTGTGTGAAAGATTATGGTCAGTTTTGGAGAAGGTACTATAAGGTGCTGAGAAGAAGGTATATTATTTTGATTTAGGCTGAAATATTCTATAGATATCTGTTAAAGCCATGTGGTCCATAACTTCTGTTAGTTTTACTGTGTCTCTGTTTAGTTTGTGTTTCCAAGATCTGTCCATTGATAAGAGTTTGGGGGTTGAAGTCTCCCATTATTATTGTGTGAGGTGCAATGTGTACTTTGAGCTTTAGTAAAGTTTCTTTTATGAATGTGGGTGCCCTTGCATTTGGAGCATAGATGTTCAGGATTGAGAGTTCTTTTTGGTAGATTTTTCCTTTGATGAGTATGATGTATCCTCCCTTATCTTTTTTGATGACTTTTGGTTGAAAGTTGATTTTATCCGATAGTTGAATGGTTACTCCAACTTGTTTCTTTGGACCATTTGCTTGGAAAATTGTTTTCCAGCCCTTTACTCTGAGGTAGTGTTCGTCTTTAACAATGAGGTGCGTTTGCTGTATGCAGCAAAATGCTGAGTCCTGTTTATATATCCAGTCTCTTAGTCTATGTCTTTTTCTTGAGGAACTGAGTCCATTAATCTTAAGAGATATTAAGGAACAGTAATTGTTAGTTTCGATGTTATTTTTATATTTGTGTGGCTATCTTCTTTTGGGTTTGTTCAAAGAAGATTGCTTTCTTGCTTTTTCTAGGGTGTAGTTTCCCTCCTTGTATTGGCGTTTTCTATCTATTATCTTTTGTAGGGCTGGGTTTGTGGAAAGATATTACTTGATCTTTTTCCCTTACTGCTTTTGACATTCTTTTATTGTTTTGTGCATTTGTTGTTTTGATTATTATGTGACAGGAGGAATTTCTTTCTTTCTTTTTTTTCTTCTTCTTTCTTTCTTTTCCCTTCAAGACAGGGTTTCTTTGTATAGCCCTGGCTGTCCTGGAACTCACTCTGTAGACCAGGCTGACCTCAAACTCATAAATCTGCCTGCTGCTGCCTCCCAAGTGCTGGATCAAAGGCGTGCACCACCACAGCCCGGTGACAAGAGGAATTTCTTTTCTGGTCCAATCTATTTGGAGTTTTGTAGACTTCTTGAATGTTTAGGTTCATCTCTTTCTTTAGGTTAGGGAAGTTTTCTTCTATAATTTTGTTGAAGATATTTACTAGCCCTTTAAGTTGAGAATCTTCACTGTCTTCTATACCTATTATCCTTAGGTTTGGTCTTCTCATGGTGTCCTGGATTTCCTGGATGTTTTGGTTTAGGAGCCTTTTGCCTTTTGCATTTTCTTTGACTGCTGTGTCAATGTTTTCTATGGGATCTTCTGCACCTGAGATTCTCTCTTTTATTTCTTGTATTCTGTTGGTGATGCTTGCATCTATTACTCCTGATCTCTTTCCTAGGTTTTCTCTCTCTATGGTCGTCTCCCTTTGTGATTTCTTTATTGTTTCTATTTCCATTTTTAGATCCTGCATGGTTTTGTTCATTTCCTTCGCCTGTTTGATTTTGTTGTCCTCTAGTTCTTTAAGGGATTTTTGTGTTTCCTGTTTAAGTGCTTCTAGTTGTTTACCTGTGTTCTCCTGTATTTCTTTAAGGGAGTTATTTATTTCCTTCTTAACGTCTTCTATTATCATTGTGAGATGTGATTTTAAATTTGAATCTTGCTTTTCTGGTGTGTTGGGGTATCCAAGGCTCACTGTGGTGGAAGAACTGGGTTCTCATGATGCCAAATAGCCTTGGTTTCTGTTTTTATTTTCTTGCCCTTGCCTTTCAACATCTGATTATCTCTGGTGTTAGGTGGTCTTGCTCTCTCTGACTGTTGCTTGTCCCTCCTGCAAGCCTCTGTGTCAGTACTCCTTGGAGACCAGCTCTCTCTGAGAGGAATTTGAGTTTGGAGAGTTGTGGTTCAGGGTCAGCTCCGGGGTGCAGACAGAAACCAGAAGGATCCTGTTCCCAGCTGTTCCTTGGTTCCTGTGTCCTGATTACTCTGTGTGGGTCCCTCTTGATCCAGAAATTTCAACAGAAGTCGTTTTGTTGCCTGTGGTTGAAGGTGTGTCAACACTTCTGAGAGGCCAGCTCTCTCCTGGCACTGTTTGAGTATGGAGCCCTGTGGCACAGGACCAGCTCCCATGCTGCTGGTGGAAACTGGAAGGCCACTCCTTGGTCCCTGTGTCCTGAGGGTTCTGGGTGGGTCTCCCTGAGCAGAGGTGCTGGTTTTACCTCTGCTCACAGGCTTGTCCATACTCCTGGGAGGCTAGCTTTCTCCCAGAGCTGTTTGCGTACGGAGCCTTGTGGCACAGACTCAAGTCCCCTGTCCAGATGGAAACCAAAAGGCCCCAAGTACAGTTTTAAGGGCTTCTGTTCTGCTTCTTCTCTCATATACTGTTCCCAACGTACTACCGTGTTTATTGTTTTCTGAATATCTTGACTTAATACTATGAAACTCCTTTGTAATTCCTTTGAAAACTCCAAATTATTTGTGACTTCCTGGTACTTAGACGCAGCATCCAGCTGGTCTTGATTGAGCCTTTCCCCTATATTCATTCGTTCCTGGTAATCATCAAGTTTACCTTTTTTCTTCTCCAGGTTCCGAAGTTTCCTGTTGATTATGCTGAGAATCTGCTTCATGGCCTTGGTCTGGACCGCACCAGTGCTGGTTGCCAGATGCTGAGAAGCCAGCGCAGGTGCCCTGGCTACCACCTCACTCCCGGAGGAACCAGATGGTGGCAGTGGTCCCAACGCTTTGCTTCTGCTTCTGCTGTGGCTGGTGGCCAAGGGTAACTTTAGACTGAGAAGAGAGGAGAAAAAAGCAGGAAGGAAGAAGAATAACAGCAAGTTAGGAAACAGACGGGAAGAGACACAGGATAAAACTCCTTTTTAAACTAATAAACTAATTTTTAAAAGAGCATAGTAATATTGCATTGTGTAAATGAACCATTTTCTTCATTCATTTTTCTACTGAGAGACATCTAGGTTGTTTCTAATTTTTGGCTATTGTGAATAGAGCAGCAATAAACATGGTTGAGCAAGTATCCCTGTGGTAGGATGAAGTGCTCTATGAGTCTATGACCAAGAGTGGTATAGCTGGATCTTGAGGTAGACCAATCATCATCTTTCTCAGGAATCAATATACTGAGATGAATCAATATACTGAGATGAATCAATATACTGATTTTCACAGTATCTCTAGGACTTTTGTCATGGAAGAGTGTTATATTTTTTTGAAGACCTATCTTTCTGCATCTAATGAGATGATCACGTGGTCTTTTCTTTCTGTTTATTTATATGATGGATTGTATGTATCAATTTATGTATGTTGAATCATCCCTGCATTTCTAAGATGATGCTCTACTTAATCTTGGATGATCTTGATGTGTTCTTGGATTCATTTTGCAAGTATTTTATTGAGACTTTTTGCATCAGCATTCATAAGGGAGACAGCTTTGTAATTCTCTTTCTTTGTGAGTCTTCGTGTTGTTTGGGAATCAGGATAATTGTGGCCTTGTAAAACCAATTGGTCAATGTTCCTTCTGTTTCTATTTTGTGGAATAATTATGTGAACTTGGCATCAACTCTTCTTTAACAGTCTGATAGAATTCTGGGCTAAAACCAGGCTAAACCTGGGCTTTTATTTTGGTTGGGAGATGAAATTTCAATTACTGCTTCTATTTCACCTGAGGTTATAGGTCTGTTTAAAAGACTTATCTGATACATTGTTTTTCTTTTGTTGTTATTGGCTTCTACTTTATTGATTTTTGCCCGGAGTTTTATTATTTTTTGATGTCACTCTTTTTGGGTGTAATTTCTTCTTTTTGTTCTAGAGCTTTCAGGTTTCTAGTACAAGATATCTTCAGTTATTTTTTTTTAGGCAGGCACTTAGTGCAAGGAACTTCTCTTAAGACTGCTTTCATTGTGTCCTATAAGTTTGGGTAAGTGTCTACTTATTTTAAATTCAGTTCTAGAAAATATTTAACGTCTTTCTTAATTTCAGTTTTGACCCATTTTTGTTCAGTAGAAAATTGTGCAGTTTCCATGAGTTTGTGAGCTGTCTTTTGTTGTTTTTGTTGTTGATAATCAGCGTTAATCCATGATGATCAGATAGGATTCAGGGTGTTTTTTTTTTTTTTTTCCTTGTCTGTGTTGAGACATGCTTTGTGTCTGAGTATGTGGTCAGTTTGGGAGAAAGTTCCATGAGGTGCTGAGAAGAAGGTATATTCTTTTGTACTTGGGTGAAATACTCTGTAAATATCTGTTAGGTCCATTTGGTTTATAACATTTTGGTTTAAACATTTGGTATATATATATATATATATATATATATATATATATATATATATACTAGATGACATGTTTATTGGTGAGAATAGGTGTTGAAGTGTCCCACTGTCAGTGTGTGAGAATCAATATGTGATTTAAGGTATAGTAGTGTTCCTTTAATGAACTTAGATGCAGTATGTTTGTTGCATACTGCATTAAGAATTACATGCTGTACTGGCTAGCAGTGTGTCAACTTGACACAGCTGGAGTTATCACAGAGAAAGGAGATTCCCTTGAAGAAATGCCTCCATGAGATCCAGCTATAAGACATTTTCTCAGTTACTGATCAAGGGAGGAGGGCAAGCTCATTGTGAGTGGTGCCATTCCTGGCCTGGTAGTCCCGGGTTCTATAAGAAAGCAAGCTGAGAAAGCTTGGGGAAGCAATCCAGTAAGCAGCATCCCTCCATGGCCTCTGAATCAGCTCCTGCCTCCAAGTTCCTGCCCTGTGTGAGTTCCTGTCCTGACTTCCTTTGGTGATGAACAGCAATGTGGAAGTGTAAGCTGAATTAACTCCCCCCCCCCCCAACTTCCTTCTTGGTCATGATGTTTTGTACAGGAATACAAACCCTGGGTAAGACACATGTCCTCATGATGAATTTTTCCTCTAATAAGTAAGCAGTGTCCTTTTGTATCTTTTCTGATTAGTTTTGCTTTGAAGTCTATTTTGTCAACTATTAATAAGTACACCAGCTTGCGCCTTAGGTCCATTTACCTCGAATATATTTTCCCATACTTTTATCCTGAAGTGATGTCTATCTTTGATGTTAAAGTGTGTTTCTTAGGTGCAGTAGATAGATGACTCCTGTTTTGGCATCTATTCTGTCAGGCTGTGTCTTTTTTTATAGGGGAGTGTTATACCATTGTTGTTAAATGTATTAGTTGAAATTCTCTAGAGGAACAGAACTTTCAGAATGAATCTCTCTTTATATATAGAAAAGGGATTTATTAGACTGTTTTACAGGCTGTGATCCAGCTAATCCAACAATAGCTACCTAAAAATGGAAAGTCCAAGAATTCAGTGGTTGTTGACTCCACGAGGCTGGATAACTCAGCTGGTCTTTATTATTTACTGGAATCCTGAAGATGAAGGTTATAATGGCAGTGAAGGAATGGAATGCTATTCCATGGAGAGCAAGAGCAAGCGAGTAAAGAGAAAACAAGCTTCCTTTACCCGTGTCCTTTATATAGGCTGCCAGCAGAAGCTTTGGTCTAAATTAAAGGTGGATCTTCTCACATCAAAGAATCTGGATTAAAGGTTTATCTTCCCACATCTAAGATCCAGATTAGAAGCCAATCTTCTCACTAGATTTAATTAAGAAAAAAAATTTCTTATGGATAGCTTAGTCATTTGGGTTTTAGTTAATTACAGATTAACTAAAGCTAAGTTGACAAGGAAGAATAGCCATCATGTTGAGAAATATTGATGAATAATGTTTGTTCAATTTTGTTGTTGTTGTTGTTTGTGGTGTGTGTGTGCACTTCCACTCTTTTCATTTCCTGGTCTGGGATTATTTATTTCCACTGTTTTAGTTGGAGTTTTTCTCCTAATGCCTTCTATAGAGCTGGATAGATTTGCAGATGGATATTGATTAAATTTGGTTTCATCATGGAATGTCTTATTATCTCCTTCTGTTCTGAGTGAAAGCTTTTCTGGTTATAGTAGTCTGGGATGACATCTGTTGTCTTTTAGTCTGCAGCAGATCTATCCAGCGCCTTCTGGATTTTAGTGTCTTCATTGAGACATCAGATATTACTTTACTCTGTCTACTTTTAAGTTACTTGGTCTTTTTCCTTGAAAATTTTAATATTTTTTTGTTCTATACATTTAGTGTTTTTATGATTATGTGCCAAGAAGGCTTTCTTTTTTGATCCTGTCTATTTGGTGTTCGATATGCTTCATGCTTTTTGATAGGCATCTCCTTTAGGTTTGAGAAATTTTCTTCTATGATTTTACTGAAAAAGTTTCTTGAAAATATTTTCTGTGCCTTTAACCTGGGGTTTTCCTTCTTCCTCAGTTCCTATTATTATTAGATTTATCTTTTGACAGTGTCCTAGCTTTCCTGAATGCTTTGCTCCAGGAACTTTTTAGATTTAGCATTTTCTTTGATCAAGGTGTACATTTTTTTCCATCATGTCTTCAAAGCCTAAGATTTCTTCTTCTCTTATATTCTGTTGGTGAGGTTTGCCTTTGAGGTTCCTATTTGAGTTCCTAAAATTTCCATTTCTGAATTACTATCAATTTGCACTTACTTTATTGATTATATTTCCACTTTCAGATCTTGAACTGCTTTTCATTTCCTTCTACTATTTGTTGTTTCATAGATTTCTTTCATTCTTTCCTTTCTTTTCTTCCTTTTTTTCTTTGTTTCTTTGTTTCTTCCTTTTTATTATCTAGTTAGTAGGTCTTTATTTTATTAGAGGCTTTTAATGTTTAAAAAGGGATTTACATATTGCTCTAGAAAGTATTATTAGGAGATGAATAATTACAACCTTTTTTTGTAATTTAGATGTCTTTAGCTTTTAAAATTTATTAATCATTTTATTTGTTTACATTTCAAATGTTATCCCCCTTTCCAGTCTCTCCTCCATAACCCCCCCACCCCATCCCCATCCCCTTTGCCTCAAAGAAGATGCTTCCCAACTCATCCACCACTCCGACCTTAGCCTTCTAGCATCCCCCTTCTCTGGGGCATCAAGCTTCCACAAGACCAAGTGCCTCCCTTCCCACTGATGACAGATAATGTAGTACTCTGCTATATATGTAGCAGGAGCCATGGACTGGTGTATGCATACTCTTTGGTTGGTGGTTTAGTCCCTGAGAGCTCTGAGGGGTTTAGTTAGTTGATAGTGTTGCTCTTCCTATGGGGTTGCAACGACCTTCAGCTCCTTCAGCCCTTTCCCTAACTCTTCCATTAGTGTTCCCAGGCTCAGTCCAATGGTTGGCTGAGAGAATCTGCTATCTTTGTGAAGAATTGAATTGGAATTTTGATGGGGGATTGCATTGAATCTGTAGATTGTTTTTGGTAAAATGGCATTTTTACTATGTTAATCCTGCTGATCCATGAGCATGGGAGATCTTTCCATCTTCTTTAGGTCTTCTTCAATTTCTTTCTTCAGAGACTGGAAGTCCTTGTCATACAGATCTTTCACTTGCTTGGTTAGAGTCACACCAAGATATTTTATATTATTTTTGACTATTGTGGAGGGCGTCCTTTCTCTAATTTCTTTCTCAGCCTGTTTATTCTTTGTGTAGAGGAAGGCTATGGATTTATTGAGTTAATTTTATATCCTGCTGAAGTTTTCTTTTTATCAGCTGTAGGAGTTCTCTGGGAGAATTTTTGGGGTTGCTTATGGATACTATCATACCATCTGCAAATAGTGATACCTTGACTTCTTCCTTTCTAATTTGTATCCCTTTGACCTTTTGTTGTCTATTTGCTTTAGCTAGATCTTCGAATACTATATTGAACAAATAGGGAGAGAATGGGCAGCCTTGTCTTGTCACTGATTTTAGTGGGATTGCTTCAAGTTTCTCTCCATTTAATTTGATGTTGGCTTTGGTTTTCTGTATATTGCTGTTATTATGTTTAGGTATGTGCCTTGAATTCCTGATCATTCCAAGACTTTTACCATGAAGGGATGTATTTTTTCAAAGGCTTTTTCAGCATCTAATGAGATAATCATGTGATATTTTTCCCTTTAGTTTGTTTATATAGTGGATTATGTTGATGGATTTCTGTATATCCAACCATCCCTGCATCCCTAGGATGAAGCCTACTTGATCATAATGAATGGTCATTTTGATGTGGTCTTGGATTTGGTTTGCAAGAATTTTATTGAGTATTTTTGCATCAATATTCATTAGTGAAAATGGTCTGAAGTTTTCTTTATTTGTTGGGTCTTTGTGTGGTTTAGGTATCAGAGTAGCTGTGGCTTCATAGAATGAATTAGGTAGTGTTCCTTCTATTTCAATTTTGTGGGATAGTTTGAGAAGTATTGGTATTAGGTCTTCTTTGAAGGGTCTGATAGAATTCTGCACTAAACCCATCTGGTCCTGGGCTTTTTTTGGTTGGGAGACTTCTAATGACTGCTTCTATTTCCTTAGGGGTTATGGGAGTGTTTAGATGGTTTATCTGATCCCAATTTAACTTTGGTATTTGATATCTGTCTAGAAAATCCATTTCATCTAGATTTTCCAGTTTTGTTGAGCTTTTTGCCAGTTTTGTTGAGTTTTGTTGGGCTTTTGTAGTAGGATCTGATGATTTTTTCGAATTTCCTCAGTTTCTGTTGCTATGTCTCCCTTTTCATTTTTGATCTTGCTAATTTGGATATTGTTTCTGTGACTTTTGGTTAGTTGCCTAAGGGTTTATCTTGTTGATTTTCTGAAGAACCAGCTCTTAGTTTTGTTGATTCTTTATATAGTTCTCTTTGTTTCTACTTGGTTGACTAAGTTTATTTCCTGCTGTCTACTACTTTTTGGTGTGTTTGTTTCTTTTTGTTCTAAAGCTTTCAGATGTCCTGTTAAGTTGGTAGTATAGGATCTCTCCAATTTCTTTGTGAAGGTATTCAATGCTATAAAATTTCCTCGTAGCACTGCTTTCATTGTGTCCCATAAGTTTGGATGTGCTGTGCCTTCATTTTTGTTAAATTCTAGAATGTCTTTAATTTTTTTTTTATTTCTTCCCTGACCAAGTTATCATTGAATAGTTTTTATTCAATTATTTAATTCAGTTTTTATGAGTATGTGGGCTTTCTGTTGTTTTGTTGTTATTGAAGACCAGTCTTAGTCCATGGTGATCTGTTGGAATGCATGGGATTATTTTAATCTTCTTCTATTTGTTTTGTGTCCAATTATATGGTCAATTTTGGAGAAGGTACCATGAAGTGCTGAGAAGGTATATTCTTTTGTTCTAGGGTGAAATGTTCTGTAGATATCTGTTAAATCCACTTCTTCTGTTAGTTTCACTGTGTCTCTGTTTAGTTTCTATTTCCATGATCTGTCCATTGGTGAGAGTAGGGTGGTAAAGTCTCCCATTATTATTGTGTGAGGATCAATGCATGTTTTGAGCTTTAGTAATGTTCCTTTTACAAATGTGGTTGCCCTTGCATTTGGGGTGTAGGTGTTCAGAATTCATCTTGGTGGATTTTTTCCTATGAGTATGAAGTGTCCTTGTCCATCTCTTTTGATAACTTTTGGTTGAAAGTCTACTTTATTGGATATTAGAATGGCTACTTCTTGTTTCTTGGGACCATTTGCTTGGAAAAATATTCCATCCTTTTATTCTGAGTTTCTTTGTCACTGATGTGTATTTTTTATATGCAACAAAATGCTGGGTCCTGTTTACATATCCAGTCTGTTAGCCTATGTCTTTTTATTGGGGAATTGAGTCCATTGATGTTGAGAGATATTGATGTTGAGAGATATAAAGATTGATTCCTGTTGTTTTGTTGTTAGTGGTGGTATTATGTTTCTGTGGTTCTCTTCTTTTGGGTTTGTTGTGAGATGATTAATTTCCTGGTTTTTCTTGAGTTTAGGTTTCCTTTCTTGTTTTGTAGTTTTCCTTTCATTATCCTCTGTAGGGGGGGATTAGTGGAAAGATATTGTTTAAAATTTTTTTTTCATGGAATATCTTGGTTTCTCCATCTATGGTGATTGATAGTTTTGCTTGGTATAGTAGCCTGGGCTAGCAATTGTGTTCTCGTAGGGTCTGCATGACATGTGTCCAAGATCTTCTGGCTTTTGGAGACTCTGTTGAGAAGTGTGGTGTAGTTCTGATAGGTCTGCCTTTATTTTATTTTATTTTTTTTAAAAACACCATTGCAGGAATCTTGTTTATCAGACGCTTGCATATGCCAAACACATTACCATATTAAGATAGTCATTGTGAATTAAAAGCTTTCTTTACACAGTGCAAATGAAAGGAAAAACAACAACAACAACAAAAAACCCACACCAGACTCAGGATGTGCTTTCATTCATCCCTGTCCAGTCTTTCTTCCGGTGTCACCTGCCATGCTGCCAGCTCCCAGAACTGAATGCTCACTGGGCGGGAAGCTCCCTTGAGGAGACATTGTGAATATTTGTGATACTACTGCTGCTTCCTGCATGTTCTCCATTGCATATGGAACATAGAAGATCTAGCTCTCCTCTCACCCCTCTGATTGTTCTTCCAGAAGGCATATCAATCCCCATACTGTGGCACGGTTCCTCCAAATTTCCAAACTAGTCTAGAAACAAAGCCAGAGTTCCTCATTCTTGAATAATGAACCTGAATAATGAATGAATGAACTTGAATAATGATAATGGCCTTGTGAACATGGCCACTATCAAAGGGTCTTGGGCTCCAAAGACCATGGGGTGGGACATTACCTATGTGTGGTGGGATGTAGGAGGCCCTTGCTGTGTCTCAGTGACTATATAACCCCCGTGAGTGAATAACAACTGGTTATTTACATATGAGAGGAAATCTGCCATATGAAAAGGTCCCTCTTAGCACATGACAAGGTGAGGCATAATTTCATCTTAGAGAGGTGCATCTTGTTCTTCAGGAGTCACAGATGAGACAGAACTAGCCAAGAAGATCTGTGTACACATAGGTAACATGGGGTAAGAAATCTAGGTGCTTTTTTTTTGTGGAAGTTTTTAATCACATTTTCTTTCCTTTCTTAATTACACTGACTATTAAGTAATATCTACTTTCCTCTCCTTAAATGCTTCCCTTTCCTTAAAGAGATAATCCCATCCCCCCCCCCCCATACTTCGGGAGACTGATCCACCAACTAAAGAACACACATGGAGAGACCCATGGTGCAGGCCACAAATGCAGCAGAGGAGGGTCTTGTTATCTGTCAGGGGGAGGAGAGGCCCTTGGGCCTGAGGGTGTTAGATCTCCCAGTATAGGAGAATGACAAGGAGGAAAGATGAGAGTGGGTGGGTGGGTGGGTGGGTGGGAGGGTGGGTTGGAGAATATCCCCATATTGGCAGGGGGAAGGCGGAGGGAATGGGGAGGTTCCAAAGGGGAGATCTGAAACATTTGAAATGTAAATAAAATATGAAAATAAAAAAAATAAAAGAACTTGAAAAAAAAAAAAAAAAGAAGAGATAATCCAGATACTTCCTGGCTTCCAAGCAGGGCAGAGGTTACCCTCCTTTATCTGCTTCTCTTTATATTTCCCTCAAAATGCAGTATGGCTTGCTACATTGAGTGAGCATCAATTTCTCACCAAAAAGAAACACCTGGGAGAGTCAGGGCACTTGTGGCACAAGATAACTAGAGATTATTATAATCGCAATTTCATTGCCACATCAAACGGTGTCTTTTAGCATTAATTAATCTCCCAGCCCAAGTCTCTAGGCTTCTCAACTCTCCTGCTGTGGAGACCAGCTTGTCAAGCATCCAGCCCTGCATCTCATTATCTTATCACTGGGTAAAAGGAGGTAAGATTAGTACAAAGCTTTCTCAGAATTTCACCAAGCAGCTGGGATCCATGAGATATTATCTCTGGTCAGAGGCAGTAGCTATCATGTTGAGGAATTGTTCATTCATTCATTCATTCATTTTGGTGGATGCAATTTGACTACTAATATTGCACATATTTTGGTGACAAAAATCAAAGTTTTTACCAAATAACACAACATGAGCATCTACACTAGTCAATATCTATATGTACTGGCAGCATTACTAATTATCAGCTCAGAAATAGTAATGGATTATTGTGCTGGCATTTGAAGAAATCTAAGTACCTTAGTGCGATTAGATATTTCTCTCTTCATGCTATTAATAAATATGTTTTTTTAACATATATTTTGTACTTCTCAACTCTTCTCCTGAATCATTGATATAATTGTCCCAGACTTTGTAAAGTTTCTTGAATTCTTGAAATTGAAGTGTATTTTTTACCTCTTATAAAAATAGGAAGGTCAGGTAGGTAGTGGTACATGCCTTTAGTCCCAGTGCTTTAGGGGCTGAGGCAGGCAGATTTCTATGAGTTCAAGACCAGCCTGGTTTACAGAGCAAGTTCCAGGATAACCAAGGCTACACAGAAATACCTGGTCTTGAAAATAAATACATCAATCAATCAATCAATCAATCAAGGTTATATATTGATTAAGAGGTATATACAAAAATGTACATAGCAGCAGTGTATCCTAGATAAAAGCTGGGGCCTAGGCAAATGTCCTGTAAAGGGGTATTTCAATAATATAGAGCATATCTACACAGTAAAATGTACACAGTAGAATGGTCACCATAAATGCAGGCACCATCCAAACAGTACTGAGTGAAACAGCAAGAATATTCACCATCATTCTATTCACATGTGAGCTGAAAAACCACACAGGATGCTAGGCATCATGCTGAAAGTCATCCGGTGGAAGAAGATAGTCAGGGCTTAGGAGATCTTGGCCAATCTGGCTTACTATGTTGTTGCCTAATCTGTGTGGGCTGTTTAGGGGTGCTCAGTTTGTGGCTGGTCACCGAAATGACATTCTGTGTACTCGTCCATACATCATTTTCAAGGAAATAGTTCCAAATTGAAGAGGAGGAGGGAGAGGGTGAGGAGAAGGAATAGGTAGAGGAAGAAGAAAAAGAAGAATTTGGAATCCTCCCCTCTCTCTGTTCCTGCTATCTTCTCCGTTCGAGGAAACTGGTAAGAGACTATCTGTTAATCTTCAGAAGTTACTGAATTTTCTTCTCTGTGTTTGATCAACTCTGACTCCTTAAGACACCTGTGCCTACCCTGCTAGAAAGCGGCCCTTGCCCAGCAGCTCCTTACAGCCCACCAGGGCAGGGTCTCATTAGGCTGGTTAGCCACATCTGCATCCAAGTTTCCCATGAAATCAGGTGCATTTGACAAACACATCTGTATTCAGAGAACACGATTGGTTCACACACTTTAAACAGACCAGGGGTGCTTTTCCAGTGATGCAGTTTCCTTCACATGGTTGATTTCTTTATAAAAGGTGAAATAAGCCTCACAGACAGAGTGTGGGCATCTGGTGACCATTTCCAGCTCAGTGCTAGGTAAGCATAAAAACCTGCAGGTTATTATTTGCATACCATCAAGCTTCTCTGGTTTCAATGATCTCGAAGTACCTGGAATCATCAATAATTTCTTTTTTGAATCAGCAAACATACTTACAGTTAATTATGGCTGAGGCCCATGCTGCTGTACGTTCTGCAGACAGATACTTAGGCTGTCTCACTCCACATCACCACCTCCTGGATTCCAAGCACACAGTAGGTGTATATGGTACACTAATGAAAGAATAAATGAATGAGTTTGAAATCCAAAGCATGACTCAGAGACAAAACGGCTCACCTTCTGCATAGGCCATGTAGTACTTGATTAGTGAGGGTATGCACATGAGATTTTCTACACCCCCCTTCACAAAGCAAAATAGACTTGTTCTAACTAACCAATCATTTGTTAAATGTCTGTCCTATGCTCAGTAAAATACTAAGTGCTGCCAGTGATGCAAAGCTATGCATGGGCACAATTCTATCCCTCTAAGACAGGAGCTAGTAAAAATCACAAATAATATAGAAAGCTCACAAATAGTGCAGAATAGACAGCAGGGGAAAGCATGGGGAAGGGATGAACTGGGTGATGGGTGTGGTTTATAAGGCTGTAGACAACTGCTCAGTATTTGTAATATCTCATTTAATACCTAGAACTACTTATATAGAAAAGGACACTCATCTGGGCCTGATGTCATAAAGCTGATGGCTGGCATTTAGATTCAAAGCCATAAAGCCTTTTAAAAAAAAATTGCTGCTGGAAGAGGCATTAAGAAAGTTGGCTTTCTTAAAAAAAAAAAAAAAGTATATGGACCAGATACACAGATTGGACCTCAGTATGTTTCTGCCAGGGCATTGCTCCTACGAGCTGAGCAAATGTAGCCTAAGGTCTGCCATCACCTACTGTCTCCATTGTAGAATGAGGACTACATCTGTATAGGACAGGATGCCATTAGAAATGACTGGGATGGAAACTTCCTGACGTGACTTCATCATTGTCTCTCCCCAAACAAACAAACACCTGAATCAACTATTTAGTTACATGGCGGTTGATGTGGGTAGTAGACATTCTATCCATCTTGCCCAAGCAGGACAGTCATGGAGTTGATCTTTGGCAGACAGCAGAAGAAAACCAAAACACAAAAGAATGCTATATTCAGAAACAAACACACCATCAACTACTCCCCAGTCACTTTCTACAGTCCCCTTAGATATGTTGTTGGTCAATGTGCTTTCTTTTGTGGGAGGTAAGATGGGTTCTTGTCCAGAGGGAGACATGCTGGCATCACTGAAATCATTCCACAGATGTAAGTTGGAACCATTCCTGTCCCCATCACAACCTAATCTGTGGCTGATTATTTGTTTATTTAGTGACTGCTGTCTTGCTCCAAGCATGCTGCTATCCAAATGAATTTTCATTTAAATATGCAAGCAGTGGAAGATAGGATTTTAAAGTGGAAAGACTTAGGACTCTCTCACATGTTGTGCTATAAAATGAAAATTTGTGTACAGCATGGTGTCTGTCCTGGATGTTAGCCAAGGGCTTTTAGTTAATGAACTACCCGATGGGTCTCATCTCAGTGATGCCCAGTATTCATAAATGGTCTTCCTGTGTACAAAACCATCTCATCCAAATTTCCACTGGATTCTTAAAATGGTCCAGTGAATTAGGACTGTTACCACACTGGCCATGAAGGTACAAAGGCCCAGAAAAGAAAGTGGCTTTCTCAGGTTCATCTAGCTATGACATGTGACTGTCAAGACAGCCTCAATTTTCTGTTTGGGAACTTCATATCATCACCGAAGGGAGCTTTGTCCACATGGAGGATGTCTTCTGGAAAAAAAATACACCATGCACAATACTACTGCAGTGTGGACTGGGGACCAGGACAACAACTATACATTTTAAGAAGGAACTTCTGAGATGCCAAAGGTAACTTGACTCTTCAGAGCATTGTTCCCATCTGCCATTTATTCTAGAAAACTCCACATTGAAGTCCTAGGAATCAACATAAGCATCTAGACAGCAAGTAACTGTGTCTTAGTGACAAACACAACTGCCCCACAATTCAGTTACACAAATGTCAACTGTGGGGTGCTTCTCAGGGTGAGTCTCAGGCTATGACCTCAATACTGACAGCTGAGTTGCTGAAATATAGGAGCTCAGGGTGAGAGAAGTCAAAACTCTTCAAAACCATCTCATCCTATCTAATACAGAATGGGCCAGAAAATAGGAGCCCAGAGGCAGAAGAAGTCTATTTGCCGCCTATTTCTCCTATTGACTTCAGTGTTCCCTTAACTGTGTGGTCACAGAAAAGATGTAATCAATTTATATTCTGATTCTACAGCAAAATTTTTGTTACCGAATAATGGTTAATTTAATAATCTGGTCAATTTAGAGGCAATAATGGAATATTAATATAAATGAATTAACTTTTCAAGCAAGAAATAAATTATTTGTTCATTCTCTCCCCAAATGTTGTTGAGCACCAGGCTGTGCTAAGCATACAAATGAGTGGCTGTCCCTGAGCAAGGAGGTTGAGGACGGAGCAGGGATGTGCTGGGGAGACTCATCTTGGCTTCCTATGTTTGTCTACCTGTGATCATGCAAACTAGAAAGTAAATAAAAGAGCTGTTGACCACTTTTACTTCTATGTGTCTTCCCTGAGTCATCACCAGCCTGTGGGCCTCCATGGTTTCGTGTTATTTCTTAAATCGATATCATTTTCTGATTCTTCTGTACTATGTTACATGATTATAAAACCTCCAGTAGCAGCATCCCATCGGTTTGTCTCAGCCTTTATGAATGGTCTTCTCCTGTTCTGCATGCAAATTTCTGGAACATAGTACCCACTCTGGCCACAGAAGCAGATGTCCTTCCTCACAAATGCAGCTTTCCCAGCTGGTATTTCTAAGAACAAATTGGTAGGATCCTCTGGCCTTGACTCTCTATTGTTTTTACTGTTTAGGCCCCAAATGTGGGCCACATGCCTCGTAGGACACTTCTGAAAACAGTTCTTTCTATTTTTCTCTGTGGCTCTTTTTCACATGGTGACACTTAGCTATGTGGTCGGCATTTGGAAGAGACAACACTCTTCTTCTATTGATCTGCTTGTATCTGCCCCTTGCACAGCACACATCAGAAGCTTCAAAAGCTCACCCTGTGAACATCTCTTCTTTCCCCTTTTCATATCCTACTATTGGATTTGAGCAAAGAATAATAAATAAACAAACAAATAAATCGATTTAGGTGATCCTTTGAAGCTATTTCTTTTCTTTTTTCTTTTTCTACTTTATTTACATTTCAAATGTTTTCCCTTTTGGAACCTCCCTATTCCCCTGCCTCTATTGGGGTATTCCCACACCCACCCACCCACCCACCCACTCTCGTCTCCCCTCCTTGGCATTCTCCTATACTGGGGGATCTAATACCTTCAGGCCCAAAGGCCTATCCTCCCCCTGAAGTCTAACAAGACCCTCCTCTGCCGCATATGTGGCCAGCACCATGGGTCACTCCATGTGCATTTTTTTGGTTGGTGGATCAGTCTCCAGGAGTATCAGGGGGTCAGGCCAGTTGCCACTGTTGCTGCCTTTCTGGAGGATGCAAACTCCCTCAGCTCCTTCAGTCCCTTCTTCAAGTCCTCCATCTGGGACCTCCCACTCTGCCCTACTGTTGCTGTGAAGTGACTCTTGGGTATTTTGAACTCTTGGGCTAATAACCATTTAACAGTGAGTACAAACCATGTTCATTCTTTTGTGACTGCGTTACCTCGCTCAGGATGATATTTTCAAGTTCCATCCATTTGTCTGCAAATTTCATGAAGTCATTGTTTTTAATAACTGAGTAGTATTCCATTGTGCAAATGTACCACATTTTCTGTATCCAGTCCTCTGTTGAGGGACATCTGGGTTGTTTCCAGCTTTTAGCTATTAATAAATATGGCTGCTATGAACATAGTGGAACATGTGTCTTTATTACAAGTTGGAGCATCTTCTGGGTATATGCCCAGGATTGGAATAGCTTTGTCCTCAGGTAGTATTATGTTCATTTTTCTGAGGGTCCGCCAAACTGATTTCCAGAGAGGTTCTATCAGCTTGCATTTCCACCAGCAATGGATGAGTGTTCCTCTTTCTCCATATCCTCGCCAACATCTGCTGTCACCTGAGTTTTTGATCTAACCATTCTGACTGGTGTGAGGTGAAATCTCAGGGTTGTTTTGATTTGCATTTCCCTAATGACTAAGGATGTTGAACATTTCTTTAGGTGCTTGTCAGCCATTTGAGTTTCCTCAGTTGAGAATTCTCTGTTTAGCTCTCTTCCCCATTTTTTGATAGGGTTATTTGGATCTCTGGAGTCTAGCTTCTTGAGTTCTTTGTATACATTGGATATTAGCCCTCTATCAGATGTAAGATTGGTAAAGATATTTTCCCAATCTGTAGGTTGCCGTTTTGTCCTATTTACAGTGTCCTTTGCCTTACAGAAGCTTTGTAATTTTATGAGGTCCCATCTGTCGATCCTTGATCTTAGAGCATAAATCATTGGTCTTCTGTTCAAGAACTTTTCCCCTGTGCCCATGTGTTCTAGACTTTACCCCACTTTCTCTTCTATTAGATTCAGTGTATCTGGTTTTATGTGGAGGTCCTTGATCCACTAGGACTTGAGCTTTGTACAGGGAGATAGGAATGGATCAATTCGAAATCTTCTACATGTAGACCTCCAGTTGAACCAGCACCATTTGTTGAAGATGCTGTCTTTTTTCCACTGTATGGTTTTAGCTCCTTTGTCAAAGATAAAGTGACCATAAGTGTGTGGGTTCAATTCTGGGTCTTCCATTTTATTCCATCGATCTACCTGCCTGTCACTGTACCAATACCATGAAGTTTTTATCACTACTGCTCTGTAGTACAGCTTGAAGTCAGGGAGGCTGTTTCCCCCAGAAGTCCTTTTATTGTTGAGAATAGTTTTTGCTATCCTGTTTTTTTTGTGATTCCATATGAATTTGAGAATTGCTCTTTCTAACTCTATGAAGAATTGAGTTGGGATTTTGATGGGGATTGCATTGAATCTGTAGATTGCTTTCGGCAGGATGGCCATTTTAACTATATTAATCCTGTCAATCCATGAGCATGGGAGATCTTTCCATCTTCTGAGGTCTTCTTCGATTTCTCTCTTCAGTGACTTGAAGTTCTTGTCATACAGATCTTTCACTTGTTTGGTTAGAGTCACACCAAGATATTTTATATTGTTTGTGACAATTGTGAAGGGTGTTATTTCCCTAATTTTTTTCTCAGCCTGTTTATCCTTCGAGTATAGGAAGGCTACTGATTTGCTTGAGTTAATTTTGTATCCAGCCATTTTGCTGAAGTTATTTATCAGCTGTAGCAGATCTCTGGTGGAGTTTTTTGGGTCACTTAAGTATACCATCATATCATCGGCAAATAGTGATATTTTGATTTCTTCCTGTCCAATTTGTATTTCTTTGACCTCCTTTTGATGTCTGATTGCTTTAGCTAGAACTTTGAGTATTATGTTGAATAGATAGGGAGAGAGAGGGCAGCCTTGCCTAGTCCCTGATTTTAGTGGGATTGCTTTGAGTTTCTCTCCATTTAGTTTGCTGTTGGCTACTGGTTTGCTGTATATTGCTTTTACTATGTTTAGGTATGCTCCTTGAATTCCTGATCTTTCCAAGACTTTTATCATGAAGGGATGTTGAACTTTGTCAAACGCTTCTCAGCATCTAACGAAATGACCATGTGGTTTCTTTTTCTTTGAGTTTGTTTATGTAGTGGATTACATTGATGGATTTCTGGGTATTGAACCATCCCCTGCATCCCTGGGATGAAGCCTAGTTGATCATGGTGAATGATTGTTGTGATGTGTTCTTGGATTCAGTTTGCAAGAATTTTATTGAGTATATTTGCATCGATATTCATAAGGGAAATTGGTCTGAAGTTTTCTTTTATTGTTGGGTCTTTGTGGGGCTTTGGTATCAGTGTAACTGTGGCCTCATAGAATGAATTGGGTAGTGTTCCTTCTGTCTATAGTTTATGGAATAGCTTGAAGAGTATTGGTATTAGGTCTTCTTTGAAGGTCTGATAGAATTCTGCACTGAACCCATCTGGTCCTGGGCATTTTTTGTTTGGGAGACTTTTAATGACTGGTTCTATTTCTTTAGTCGTTATGGGACTGTTTAGATGGTTTATCTGATCCTGATTTAACTTTGGTAATTGGTATCTGTCTAGAAACTTGTCCATTTCCTCCAGATTTTCCAATTTTGTTGCATATAGGCTTTTGTAGTAGGATCTGATAATATTTTTAATTTCTTCAGAGTCTGTTGTTATATCGCCATTTTCATCTCTAATTTTATTAATTTGCAAACTGTCTCTGTGCCCTCTGGTTAGTCTGGCTAAGGGTTTATCTATCTTGTTGATTTTCTCAAAGAACCCGCTCCTGGTTTTGTTGATTCTTTGTATAGTTCTTTTAGTTTCCACTTAGTTGATTACAGCCCTTAATTTGATTATTTCCTGCCTTCTACTCCTCTTGGGTGTATTAGCTTCTTTTTGTTCTTGAACTTTCAGGTGTGCTGTTAAGCTGTTAGTATATGCTCTCTCCAGTTTCTTTTTGGAGGCATTCAGAACTATGAGTTTTCCTCTTAACACTGCTTTCATTGTATCTCATAGGATTGGGTAAGTTGTATTTTCATTTTCATTAAATTCTGGGAAGTCTTTATTTCCTTCTTTATTTCTTCCTTGACCATGTTATCATTGAGCAGAGCATTGTTCAGCTTCCATGTGTATGTGGGCTTTGTGTAGTTGTTGCCATTGAAGACCAACCTTAATCCGTAGTGATCTGATAGGAGGCATGGGAATATTTCAATCTTCTTATATCTGTTGAGGTTTGTTTTGTGACCGATTATATGATCAGTTTTGGAGAAATTACCATGAGGTGCTGAGAAGAAGATTTATTCTTTTGATGTAGGATGAAATGTTCTATAGATATCTGTTAAATCCATTTGGTTCATAGCATTTGTCAGTTTCACTGTGTCTCTGTCTAGTTTATGTTTCCAAGATCTGTCCATTGTTGATAGAGGGTTGTTGAAGTTTCCCACTTTTATTGTGTGAGGTGGAATGTGTGCGTTGAGCTTTAGTAGAGTATCTTTTATGAATGTGGGAGCTCTTGCAATTGGGGCATAGATGTTCAGAATTGAGAGTACTTCTCGGTAGATTTTTCCTTTGATGAGTATGAAGTGTTCTTCTTTATCTTTTTTGATGACTTTTGGTTGAAAGTCAATTTTATCTGATATTAGAATGGCTATTCCAGCCTGTTTCTTGGGGCCATTTGTCTGGAAAATTGTTTTCCAGCCCTTTACTCTGAGGTAGTGTTTGTCTTTAACACAAAGGTGTGTTTCCTGGATGCAGCAAAATGCTGGGTCCTGTTTATTGATCCAGTCTGTCAGTCTATGTCTTTTTATTGGGGAGTTGAGACCATTGATGTTAAGAGATATTAAAGAATAGTGATTGTTGTTTCCTGTTATTTTTGATGTTATTTATGTGGTTATCTTCTTTTGAGTTTGTTGAAAGATTACTTTCTTGCTCTTTCTTGAGTGTAGTTTCCCTCCTTGAGTTGGCGTTTTCCATGTATTATTCTTTCTAGGGCTGGGTTTGTGGAAACATACTGTGCAAATTTGAATTTGTCATAGAATATTTTGGTTTCACCATCTATGATTATTGAGAGTTTTGCTGAGTATAGCAGCCTGGGCTGGCATTTGTGTTCTCTTAGAGTCTGTATGAGATCTGCCCAGGATCTTCTAGCTTTCATAGTCTCTGGTGAGAAGTCTGGTGTAATTCTGATAGGTCTCCCTTTATATGCTACTTGCCCCTTTTCCCTTACTGCTTTTGATATTCTTTCCTTGTTTTGTGTATTTGGTGTTTGTCTATAATGTGATGGGAGGAATTTCTTTTCTGGTCTAGTCTATTTGGCGATCTGTAGGCTTCTTGTATATTTATGTTCATCTCTTTCTTTGGGTTAGGGAAATTTTCTTCTAAAATTTTGTTGAAGATATTTACTGGTCCTTTAAGTTGGGAATCTTCACTCTCTTCTATACCTATTATCCTCAGGTTCTGTCTTCTCATTGCATCCTGGATATCTTGGATGTTTTGGGTTAGGAGCTTTTTGCATTTTGTATTTTCTTTGATTTCTGTGTCTATGTTTTCTATGGTATCTTCCACATCTGAGATTCTTTCTTCCATCTCTTGTATTCTGTTGGTGATGTTTGCATCTATGACTCCTGATTTCTTTCCTATGTTCTCTAACTCCAGGGTTGTCTCCCTTTGTGATTTCTTTATTGTTTCTATTTCTGTTTTTAATTCCTGAATGGTTTTGTTCATTTGTTTGATTGTGTTTTCCTGTAATCCTTTAAGGGATTTCTGTGTGTCCTCTTTAAGGGTTTTCAGTTGTTTCCCTATGTTCTCTTGTATTTATTTAAGGGAGTTATATATTTCCTTCTTAAAGTCTTCTATCATCCTCTTGATAAGTGATTTTTAAGTCTGAGTCTTCCTTTTCTGGTGTGTTGGGGTATCCAGGGCTGGCTGTGGTGAGAGAGCTTGGTTCTGATGAATCCAAGTAGTCTTGGTTTCTGTTCCTTGTGTTCTTGCCCTTGCCTTTCGCCATTTGGTTATCTTTGGTGTTATCTGGTCTTTCTCTCTCTGACTGTGGCTTGTCTTTCCTACAGGCCCAGGTGTCAGTTTTCCTTGGAGACCAGTTTTCTTTCCTGGCTGTTCCTCAGTCCCTGTGTCTGGAGTCCTCCTGTTGATGGCTTTTCCACACAAGTGGGCGGGTGGTTTGCTTTCTCCCTGTGCTGGTTGGCAATGGAGGCCTCGTGGCCCAGGCAGAGATCTGCCTTTATATATTCCGTGGCCATTTTCCCTTAATGCTTTTTAATATTCTTTCTTTGTTCTGCATATTTAGTGTTTTGATTATTATGTGATGGGAAGAATTTCTTTTCTGGTCCAATCTATTTGATGTTCTGTAGGCTTTTTGTACATTTATGGCCCTTTCTTTCTTTAGGTTAGAAAGTTTTCTTCTATGATTTTTTGAAGATGTTTCCTCCTCCTTAGCATTGGGAATCTTCACTCTATTTTATTCCTGTTATTCTTAGGTTTGGTTTTTTCATTGTGTCCTGAATTTCCTGGATGTTTTGTGTTAAGAGCTTTTTGCATGTTGTATTTTCTGTGACTGTTGTGTCAATATCTTCTATGCTTGAGATTCTCTCTTCTATCTCTTGTCTTCTGTTGGTGAGGCTTATATCTGTAACTCCTTATCTCTTTCCCAGGTTTTCCATCTGCAGGGTTGTCTCCCTTCCTGATTTCTTTATTGTTTCTATTTCCATTTTTAGATCCTGGATGGTTTTGTTCCATTCCTTCACCTGTTTGATTGTGTTTTCCTCAATTTATTTAAGGGATTTATGTGTTTCCTCTTTAAGGGCTTCTATTTGTTTACCTGTGTTGTCCTGTATTTTTGTAAGGGATTATTACAGTCCTCTATCATCTTCATGATATGGAATTTTAGGTCTGAATCTTGCTTTTCTGGTGTGTTGGGGTATCAAGGGCTTACTGTGGTGGAAGAACTGGGTTCTGATGTTTCCAAGTAGCATTGACTTATGTTGCCTATGTTCTTGAGCTTGCCTCTTGCCATCTGGTTATCTCAGGTAACTGGCTTTGCTGTCTCTGAATGGATACTTTTCCTCCTGTGAGTCTAGTTATGACTGAGCTCCTGAGAATCAAGCTGTCTCTAGGTGTGGACATGGGGGCTGGCTGGAACACCTTTTCTGTCTGTAGGTACAGTTGTCGGCTAGAAGGAGTATGTGTCTCCAGCAGGGTGGATAAATCCTGCATCTGATGGACCCTGTGGGAATCCTAGTTATGCCAGGTATTGGGGCAGGGTGTGGTGTCTCACCTATAAGCATCTGTTGACAGATATTCTGGGAGTCAAGCTGTCTGTGGGTGTGGGAGGGCGTCTGGAGCACCAGCTCTGCCCTGGATGGAGTTGTGGGCTGGCTCATAGATTTCTTTAAGGAGTTTATTAATTTTTCTTTAAGAACCTTTGTTATTTTCATAAAGGCTGTTTAAAAGACTTTTTTTTTTTTGTGCTTTGGCTGTTTGAGTAATCAGTGCCTGCTTTGGTAGAGTTTCTGGGCTCTAGTAGCAACATATTGGGTTTCAGTAATTAACACACAAACCATACCAACACCAATCTCAGTTAAGCAAGAATAGTGTATTGAATACACACCCTGATACTGAATGTTCAGGATCACAAAAAAGGACTTGGAAGCCTAATTGTGGTACTAGTCTGTTCTCAGGGTAGGCTTTTTATAGGAAAAACCAGGTTCAAAAGTTTAAAGGCCAAAGAGGGGAGCAGTTGCCTTACTAGGCAAAGTATCACCAGCTAACCTTTAAGCTGATTGGGCATGAGTGAGGTAATGGGAGTTGTGGATGGGTGATGAACAGGGGAATTTCAGAACTTTGATATAACAGAATATGAGTATTATAATCATAACTTTTTTGAACATTCAGAACAAAACAGGGTATGTGGTTAGCATTGTCCTTGCTCTGAGCCAAGTCACTTCTCTGTGTCAATGACTGGCAGGCATGTTACAGCAACAATATGAAATAGCTGGCAGGCATGGAACAAAATAGCTATTCTAGAGGGGGTTATTTCAGACCATAACAATACTTTTCTGGCTGTTATTGACTGTATTTTTATATTGACACCAAGGCATCTAGGATTGGGGTGAGTATAATTATAGGTACTGATATCTTGCTTTTGTTGGATGGGTATATTGTTCCTTTGTTTTTTTTTTTTCCTTCTTTCTGGTTCTTAGGAGATTGTGGTGGCTGTGTGTTGCCTGTTAAAAATTTTTTTGGGGGAGGTTCTAATTTGTGTAGCCACTAGGGGTTTCTGGGTATTGAGAATTTACACTTAGGAATATGGAGATGAGCTTGGGGGAGGGGGTACTGAAAGAGTTCACAAGAGGAAGGAAAACAGGGTGTTCTACCAGAATCTGCTTAGTATCCTGGGAATAGAGGCAGAAAGTGAAGAGAGGCCACAGCAGAAAATCTGCTGGAGAGCTGTTGATGAGACTGGGAGATTATACTTGGAGGAGGGAAGAGAGAGGTGACTGAATATCTGTAGTTAGCCTATGTGATTTTCTAGCTCAAGTGCCCTTTGGGTTCCCAGTGAGTAAGTGAGGGAGGTTAAGTGGGGGAGAGCATTTGTGTGAGCCACTGGAGATGGGCAGAGCATCTGGTGGTCTGCTACAGAGCTAGGGATGAGGATAGGGGATTGGATTTGGGGGAGCTGAGTAAAAGGTGTGATTAGCCTCACCTGTTTCCCTTGTATAGTGTTGTTTTGTGGTTTTTTTTTTTTTGTTTGTTTGTTTTAAAATTCAATCCCCTAGCATGAAATTGTATCTTGTAATTCTGGTTTGCATTTTTATAAGTCTTAGTGAAGGTAGCATTTCTACATGTTCTTATGGCCCACTATCTGTTTCCTCTTCTGTAAAAGCTTTGCTTCTTGTAATTCATTTGTTCCTCTCACAATGATGGATAATAATCTACCACATGGCCCATGTGCCATCTAATGCTTCCCCTGGCATTTTCTCTCCATCTTTCATATTTTTCTGTTATATGTAAAGCTGACTTGAGAATGCACATCCAAGATGGTTATTTTCAAACGTATCCTAGAAGTGGAATAGGCTGAGCTGGCTGATATGTTTGTTTGGAAAAGATTTCAGAGCACACTGACTTTTCTGACCTTTCTGAATTGGAGCTAACTTGTAAGCACTGGCTTCTTTCAAGCCCGTGAAAACTAAGAACTTCCTTATGTTTCCTGACAATATCCATACAAAGTAACAAATTATTAAAGTTACAGGAAAGCCCAGTTAGATGCTAAGATGGGCTGAGTAAAGTAAGATTAGGTTAAACCTGACCCCATACCTCCTTCCCTCTGGAGTCATCTCTCTTGTTAATGACTAATTTCTTCCTTCAAAAAATGGATATTTTCAAGGTATCTTGCAGATTTACCAAAGGATTCTTACTTTCCTGCCAGGAAAGGATCAGATGTACAAAACCCCTCAGCCTGTACATGGTATGATGAGAGTACAACTTTTGACTTAAAAAACCTAACTGTGCAGGCAGGCGGGGGTCGGGGGATGGAGCTGCTAGGCTTTCATTTTATGATCAAGTCCTTTGGGACAGGTTTTGAGTTCTTGTCCATGCAGTTTCCCCACAACCTGTGGTTTCTCACGATGGTGTGCATGTATCTGTCTGTGTGTGCTTTGCTGAACATCAAAACTAGGACCTGCATACAAGGTTCTGCCATCAAGTTATGTACCTAGCTCTTAAACTGTTCTTGATTCAGTATTAGTAAAGCAGGAGATTATGTATGATAATTTAAATGTAAGAGTTTTTAAAAGGAAGAATTTAGACTTTTTTTGTGCCTTATTTTAGTGACTGTAATGTGAGTGAGCTAGGAAAAAACAAATGCCCAGAGTGTTGGGTCTGGAGGCTTAAGACTCCTTGTAGGTTATTTAAGCATCATCAGTTTCTTGATCTCCCCTGGCATTCATGTGGGATGGGCTTGTTTAAGCTTGTTCCATTTGTCACCTGTAGCCCAGCTGGGAAAGGTTTTCCAGTCTTCTTATTATTATTCTTGCTCTCCCAGTCCCTACTATTCTCCCCAAAACTGGTTAACCACAGTTTGTTCAACAAACAAATGGTATAAAAGGAATAGAAAGAGGCTGGGGATGATGTAGCTCAGGGATAAGGCCTCCTCAGGGAAGAGACTCTGGGCTATATCTTTGACAAGAGATGGGGGGGGATTGCAGGTACAGAATTACAGTTGAGGTGCATGATGTTCAACAACTGTTGGAAAGTACTGGAAACAGTCTGAGAAGTCTTTATGCTATGCAAGCTCAGCAAAGGCTTGGAGAATCCTAATGGGTCCTTCAAAGTATACTGTACATCTTATTTTGAATGTCAGAGTATGGGTATGTAGACGTGAATGTAGACGTGAATGTAGACGTGAATGTAGACGTGAATGTTGCCTGTGGAGGCCAGAAGAGAGCTTCTGATCGCTTGACGCTGGAGTTACCTATAGTTGTTTGACTTGGGAGCTCATTAAATTGCAAGCGTTTTTATAATTCTCCTCTGACATTGTAAGCTTATTTATTTACTTTACAGGATTTCATCAAGCCATTCCCATGCAAGTATATAATGGATTTTAAACATATCTCCCCATTAATTTCTGCACTCCACTTTCAGTTCCTTTATTACTGTCAACTCGGTGTGAATGAAATGTTATGAATAACAAAAGATAGTTTGATTACTCGGGGTAGTCCACTGCTTTAGAAGTACTGTGTCAGGGATTAGGGGCAATGACCAAATGAATTTCTTACTAAACAACAGCTGTCACAATGGTACTAATTCTTGTGTTTTAAAAATTGTTTAGTTATGAATGACGTGCTCTGACATATATGGTAGCAAATAGGTGCCAGGATGTGCGCCAGTAAAACAATAGCAGCCACCGAACTGGAAGAGGACAGTTGAAACAAGAATGCTAGTGTTGATAATTCTTAAAAATACAGATGTACTTACACAGGTTTTTTGTAATATTCTATTATGTGTGCTTTTGAAAATTAAATATTTACCATGTAAATTATATTAATAAATAAATATGTGAGATAGCAAATAATATATATATATTTATCTTATATTTAAAATATCTTATACTTACATATATATTATGTAAATATAAGAAACATAAAGTAAAAAAATACAAGGCTATACAAGAATATGTATTTAGCCTTTGGTCAAGGATTATAACAAATAAGGTGGGCATATATTATTGTCTTCCTTTTAACATTTTTTTAATTGGATATTTACTTTATATACATTTTAAATGTTTTCCCCTTTCCAGGTCTCCTCTTTGGAAACCCCCATCCCTTCCCTCCTCCCCCTACCTCTATAAGAGTGCTCCCCCCCCACCCACTGCTGTCTTCCCTCCCTAGCATTCCCCTACCCTGGGGTATCAAACACCCTCAGGCCCAAGAGCCTCTCCTCCCACTGATGTCCAACAAGGCCCTCCTTTGCCACATATGTGGCCAGCACCATAGGTCTCTCCATGTGTATTCTTTGGTTAATGGTCCAGTCTCTGGGAGCTCCAGGGGTTCTGGCCAGTTGACACTGTTGCTCCCTCCATGGGGCTGCAAACCCCCTCAGCTCCTTCAGTACCTTCTCCTCCATCTGGGACCACACGCTCAGTCCAATGGTTGACTGTTAGCATCTGCCTCTGTATTTGTCAGGTTCTGCCTGAGCCTCTCTGGAGACAGCTTATCATGCTGCCATCAGCAAGCACTTCCCAGCATCCACAAGAACATCTGAGTTTGGTGGCTGTATATGGGATGTGTCCCCAGGTGAGGCAGTCGTTGGATGGCCTTTCCATCAGTCTCTGCTCCACACTTTGTCTCCATATTTCCTCCTGTGGGTATTTTGTTCACCCTTCTAAGAAACACTGAAGTGTCCACATTTTGATCTTCCTTCTTCTTAGGCTTCATATGGTCTGTGAATTGAATTTTGGGTATTCTGAACTTTTGGGCTAATATCCACTTATCAGAGAGTACATACCGTGTTTGTTCTTTTGTGACTGAGTTACCTCACTCAGGATGATATTTTCAAGTTCCATGCATTTACCTGCGAATTTCATGAAGTCATTGTTTTTAATAGCTGAGTAGTATTCCATTGTGTAAATGTACCACATTTTCTGTATCCATTCCTCTGTTGAAGGACATCTGGGTTGTTTCCAGCTTCTGACTATTATAAATATGGCTGCTATGAACTTAGTGGAACATGTGTCCTTATTATATGTTGGAGCATCTTCTGGGTGTATGCCTAAGAGTGGTATAGCTGGGTCCTCAGGTAGTACTATGTCTACTTTTCTGAGAATCTGCCAAACTGAATTCCAGAGTGGTTGTACCAGCTTGCAATCCCACAAGCAGTGGAGGAGTGTTCCTCTTTCTCCACATCCTCAACAGCATCTGCTGTCACCTTGAGTTTTTGATCTTAGCCATTCTGACTGGTGTGAGGTGGAATCTCAGGGTTGTTTTGATTTACATTTCTCTGATGAGGAAGGAAGTTGAACATTTCTTTAGGTGCTTCTCAGCCCTTCGAGTTTCCTCAGTTGAGAATTCTTTGTTTAGCTCTGTTCCCCATTTTTCAATAAGGTTATTTGGTTCTCTGGAGTCTAACTTCTTGAGTTCTTTGTATATATTGGATATTAGCCCTCTATTGGATGTAGGATTGGTAAAGATCCTTTCCCAATCTGTTGGTTGCTGTTTTGTCCTACTGACTATGTCCTTTGCCTTACAGAAGCTTTGCAATTTTATGAGTCCCATTTGTCGATTCTTGATCTTAAAGCATAAGCCATTGGTGTTCTGTTCGGGAAGTTTTCCCCTGTGCCATGTGTTCGAGACTTTCCCCCACTTTCTCTTCTTTTTTAACATTTTAAAAATTAGATTTATTTTGTGTTTGTATGTGAGCACATGCCACAGTGTGTATGTGGAAGGGGAGTTCGACTTCTGCCATGTGGGTCTGGGGATTGAA
The DNA here is from genome assembly GCA_019843965.1 of Rhynchomys soricoides. Taxonomy (NCBI): domain Eukaryota; kingdom Metazoa; phylum Chordata; class Mammalia; order Rodentia; family Muridae; genus Rhynchomys; species Rhynchomys soricoides. The sequence continues at coordinate 1,118,085 of JADRCH010000109.1, read as the reverse complement.
TTTAGGTTATCAGGTTTGGCAGGTGGTGCCTTTACCTGCTGATTCATCTTCATTGCCTCAGTTGAGTGTCTTTCACATGCTAGAGATAGAATTCAAATTCAGTTTTGAATATCATGCTCATCTCCCTTGCTTAGGAGAGCAGTATTAGCCCATGGTGTAACTGTCCTGGCAGGAATGAAGATTCTAAAGAAACACTTATGCCCCTCAGCTTAGATATCAAACTATTAAGACAACGAACCCCAAGGGATTGGAATTTCTCAGAAGTTTCATGCTTCTGAAAAAACTGGACTTTTCAGAGCCCAGAAAAGACTGGGGCTCTGATTCAAGACAGTTTGTGTACTGGAAAGAGATTTCACAGTTTGGACAACTCATGAAACCACCTTGCAAGAGACAACAGGTCAGTGCCTGGCAGGACCACAAAGTGACCAGATTTGATTCGTTATCCAATATCACTTGACCTCTGTTTAAACCTGTGTGTAGGAAATACAGTGATATGTGTGTAGGAAATAGAGTGAGCTGTGTGTAGGAAGTA
>JADRCH010000109.1:1039835-1117543 GCA_019843965.1 Rhynchomys soricoides | reverse complement strand
TAGGAAGTACAGTGAGCTGTGTGTAGGAAGTACAGTGAGCTGTATGTAGGAAGTATAGTAAGCTTTGTGTAGGATGTACAGTGAGCTGTGTGTAAGAAGTACAACTTTAAGAAAAATTATGAAGTTAAACATATTTCTGATTTTATTTCAACCATTGTTTTTATTGTATTTAAAATATTTTATTTTATTATTTTGACAATTTCTGCAAGGGAGGTGTAATGGCTATTCTTGGTTGTCAACTTGACTATATCTGAAATGTGCATACATAAAGGCAAAACACACATAAACATGAAATAAAAAGAAAGAAAATAAGAATCTCTTCTTCCTTTGTTTATAGAGGGCATCTCTCCAGTTAGGGTTATGTTCTGCTTCAGGGGAACATGCCCAGGGAAGGTAAGAGTGACTTCAATAACCTACTTTTACTATATTAATACCAAAGTGTTATATTTTGGGTAACACACACTGAACCTTGTCTCCCCATGGTATCAATTTGAATCTAGTCCTAGTTATTTAGGTGTAATTATATATATATATATATATATTTTTCTAGGATATATCTCTAAAAGAAATTTTTGAAATGTAACTATGATATGATCACCATACTAAAAATTTAGCAATTATCTCTTAATATTGAATATTCAAACATTTCATTTAAATAATCGTTACTTATGTAGTTGTTCTGTCTGTCTGCATCAAGAGTTTTTGGAAGAAGTTTTTATTAGCACATATTTATTTACATAGTAATGTTTTATTATAGTGTTTCACACATGTACATAATATATTTTGATCACACTCACCCTATCTCCCTTTCTTACCCTTTTACCTAACTTCTTACCAACTAACTCTCTTCTACCTTCTTTTTGTTTTTAAACTAGTGAGTTTAGTTAGTGTTACTTACAGGAGCATGAGTGAGGGTTCTTTACAGAAATATGGACAATTTATCAGTGGCTGTATCAATGAAGACAGTGTTCCCCTGCCTCAGCAAACATTAACTTTCTATAGATCTTTAGGGAAAAGAATCAGATCCTTGTGAGCAAGTTTCACTCATTGATGGAATGTAGTTGAGGCCAACCTTGTATAAGGTAGTTTTAGCTACCGAGAGTTCAGACGTGCAAACTATGTCATGCCTGAAAGACAGGGTCCCTCAGTATCCTACCCTTTCTTCTTCTTCTTCGTCTTCGTCTTCTTCTCCTCCTCCCCCCTCTCTTTTTCTTTCTTTCCTTCTTTCCTTCTTTCTACTGCATCTTCCATAATATAGTCTGAGTCCTGGAAGAAGTGGTATTGACGTCCTATTAGGACTGAGCATTTAAAGGTCACCTATTCTCAGCACTTTCACCATTTATTTGTCTCTGCACCCACTGTAAAGACAATTGTCTCTGAGCAAAAGTGCTGACCTATGAACATAAGGCAATTTTATAGTTACATCATGCCCATTCATCAAGCACACTAGCAGCTTCTCCACCAGGGCCCATAACCTCACCAGTCTCAGGATTTTGATAAAATTTATAGTATTAGGAGTGAATCCCTTCTTGTAGAGTGGGCCTCAGGTCCAGGCTGGAAATGGTGGGTTACCTCCCTAACAGTCATACCACTACTGCATCCAATGGGCACCTCTTACCAGGAAGATTAGTAGTGCAGCAGTGCAGGGCCACAACTGAGTAAGGCTGAAGTGGAAACTTCTGGTTTCTTTGGAAAGTCAGTTATGTCAAAGAATGTTTTGCTGAAGTGGATACAGGTGAAAGGATGTTCTGCTAAAGCAGACAGGTGAAAAGAACATGCGATGAAGGATTCTTTGCTAATGACACACATGTATTGGTTTGCCTTACATTGTGTGTCTGAGCTCTTTTTGTTGTGACTCCATAGAAAGATGCCAAAAAACTTCTGGTGGTGTTCTGGTGGCTTCTTGTCAGTTTCCCGGACTTGGGCCAATTGGAAGACTGATGTCAGCTGATACAGACTCAAATGGAGTTTTACTAAGACAAATACATGTGCTGAGGCAAGACTGATGGAGGAAATATGATGTTTGGAGGGAGTATAAATAGGACTCAATGGACGGTGACAAGACATAGCTAGCTTTGTAATGCTTTGTTGGTCTTGCATCTTCATTGAAAGAGGCTCAGCTAAGAACTTCTCATGGCATCCCTGGTGGTCCTGGTCACTCCCACTGACTCATGCTAATTCAGCGGAGGCCTGGCTGTGTCTGCTAGGTTGTGTCACCATTGTTGATTTATGTTTGATATCCTGACACTACTGAACCGGACTGCTGGTATATTCATGAAATGTTTGCAAGTAGATCAAGGTGCCACTGCTGATTTCTGTGAACTGAACTGCTGGATTCTAGAATCAGGAATCATTCCATTCTCTAACATTGAGTCAGTGTCCTGAACAAGAGAGGCCAGTTTTAAACACTAAATATATATACAATAATAAATAAATATACAAGAACAAAAAGAAAAGAAATGCCTCCATTTCAAAGTTATTTTCTTGTAAGTGAGGGACAGAGAGACATAACATCGAGGAAATGACTGATGAAGGTCAGGCTGTTCTAGGTTAGTATTACTGCAGGACAAACAGCAAGATGGCAACTGAAAATGCTTAGGTGGGGAATGTGGCTGTTATCGTTCTGGTCTTGACTTCTGTGAAGGCAAAATGAATAGCTGGTTCAGCTTGGTATTAGAGACCTTTGTAGGGAGTGACTCCATTTCGGTTACTAGTTACTGTTGTCATTATCTTTGTTATTTGTGGTGGATTCATCCTAGGTCCTCTCCAATGCTAGCCAACCTCTCTATTACTGAGCTATATCTACTGTTCTCTTTTTATTTACATATATTTTAAGCAAAATCTCGCTATGTTGCCTGGGCTGGCCTTGAACTCATGCTGTAGCTCAGTCAGGCCTTGGATTTGTGGTCAGCTCACCTCAATTCTTCAAGAAGCTGGAATGGCAGACCTGTGTTACTAGTGCATGTGTGTGCACGTGCATGCACACACGTGTGTATGTGTGTGTATGTAAATATACATATTGTACATATATATTTACATATACATTTATATATACATACATTTACGGTAAAACTTAAGGTCTATGAAAAAATATTTTTATTTATGTTCATGTGTGTGTATCCCTCTGTGTGTATGTGTAACTGCACTTTTGGCTAGTTTATTAGGTTCTTCTCCATTCTATTATTGTCCACCCTTCCAAGAGATGATTTCACCTCCAATACTAGGTAGGAAAAAACAGTTAGGGGGGAAGGGGGTATGATATCATTAGACTACTGATTAGGGGTGTCATGTTCCTTGGGGTAAGTCCAATCTTCGTCTGCAGGATATTTCCAACTAGCAACCAGCAATAGCAGGGAGAACAGCAGCAGGGGGGAATAGCAGCCAACTCTCTTGGGGCTCTGGCATTTTTATACCCAGAAGAGTCCCCCAAATTCCAAAAGTAAGCTATTTTCAGCTGGCAAAATCACTCCCTTGACAGAGCATGAGACAAATAATAGTTAGCTGCTATGGAAAATCTGACCTAGCCCCATACCTGAGATTGAAACAAAAATATATTCACCTAAAAGTACTGGGTTTTAAAGAAACCAAAAATTTCACTACCTATAAGCACGTGTGCATTTAGCCATTGAGGGTAGAAGAGGGCATCAGGTCTCCTGGAGTTGGAATTACAGATGGTTGTAAGCCTGAAATGAGTGCTGGGAACCAAATTCTTGTCCTCTAAAAGTACTCTTAACTGCTGAGCCATATCCAGCCCCCAGACTTATGGTTCATTTAGCATCAGCCAGCCAGACCCACTTTGGATTTTCCTCAATTTGTTGGCAACATCTAAAGCGTCATCATCAGGAGCAAGTGGACCACACATCTCTCCCTTCACCTGACCAGGGCATTGGCCTTGGCTGCATCAGACCTCAACTGGTTTGAGTCAGAGCTGACTGGACATCCACAGGGATCACAAACGTGCTGTCCTATATATTCGGAGTGACAGATGTATTTGGAGGAGCTTGATGGTTGTATTGTGGCTAAAGTGTTTTTCTGCCATTGCTTATCTGAAAATTGCAACCTTTTGCTTGGGCTGCAGTGTTGTGAACCACCAGAAGGTAGGAGACCTGTTATTTTGTCACAGAATCCTAGGCAAAAGGCCTAACTCTAGGGGGCTCTCCCAACACATCAGGTATGACTGTTTACCAGAGAAATTAAGTGGAAGGGTGAGAGGTAGCACAGGGATTTAATACACCAAGGAGGGTTGCATGGCTCAGCCATGTCTTCAGGACTGTGACATAAACTCTAGATTTATTTATTTATTAATTTATTTAACAATATTCATTAAATGGGCATGGTAGTGCATCCCTGTAAGCCCAGCAACTTGGGAGGATAAAGTAGGATGTTATCTGTGAGTTCAGAGAAGCACACAGGCTATCCTGTGTGATTATGGTCCTTGTGCAATTAAAAAATAATTAAAATATTTTGTTTATTTATTTGTGTATTACCTGCTTGTTTCTGACCCACTAGCCATCCAAGTAATGACATGGAGACCTATTAATTATGAAAGCTTGGCTGTAGCTTAGGCTTGTTCTCAATGAGCTCTTATACTTAAAATTTTACCATCTATACTAATCTACATTCTGCTGTAGGGCTTGTTACTTCCTGAGTATGGGCATCTGCTTCTTCCTTCATGTCTGGCTGGCAAATCACCTGCCTCAGACTCTTTCCCAGAGTTCCTAACTCTGCATGGAAGTCAATGGTGATGGAGAAGATGTTTTACAGAACAGTGAGGCAAGTGATGTTTCATAAAAGTAAAGATACTAAAGTATGGTAGGTAATCAGATCTCTGCCAGTACAGAAATCAGCATTTGAATAATACAATCTTTACACAGTGCACACACACACACACAAATCACCCTGACATTTGTGTGTGTGTGTGTGTGTGTGTGTGTGTGTGTGACACATATGTGTAGATGCATGTAGAGATCAGAAAAGAATGTCAGTTCCCCTGAAGCTGAAACTTTCAGGCAGTTGAGAGCTGCACAATGTGGGTGCTGGGAACCACATTTAGGTCATCTAGAAGAGTAACAAGCATTCTTAACCTATGGACCACCTCTCCAGTACTGAACTCTAGACTTTATAGGGAAGGGGCAAGAAGTACAGTCAAGAAGTCTTGGCCAAACAGTGGTCTGGTTGATCATGATCTCAATTCTGGTCACATGGTTTTATCAGTACCAAAAAATTGTTGCTGCTTGGGGGGTTAGGGGGAATCTCCTTCTGATGCCAAGGAAGTGCCTACAGTTCAGGGGTCACGATCACTGAACAGGATGTTACCTATTGTCCCATGATCCTATCAGGTGGTTACTCCTGGTTGGGAGAGCAATATTACCTTAGAGAGACTTGTTTGGAAGATGGGTCAGCTCCTGGGAGAGTTAGAGTAATGACCGTGGACTTCTCAGTGCCACCTGCAGGATATTGTAAAAGCTGGCAATTGACAATACCTTAGTTACTCTAATCTTAGTGTCTTCAGACATGAAGGGAGATAGAGTATTGGCAGCTTCAGATGACCACTCTTAAATGGTTGATAGTAGGATGTGGGCCTATCCTTGGGCTTTGTACAGAGCCAGGCAGGAATCTCATGTAAATTTATAAGGCTAAACATACAAGCAGATGAATGCAAGATGAAGGTAGAAATGTCAAGCTTACTCCTTATTTTAGTTACCAAGAAGGCATCTATAGGTTCAAATGAAGAGTCAGCACTTTTAGAAGGATTTTTAGCAGAAACAGCCTTTAAGTCGCTTTTGTAGAATATGTGTGTGTGTGTGTTTAAAGTTGGGTGTCTTCTGTGGTTTCTCTCTGTCTTAGTGTTCTATTGCTGTAAGAAGACAAAATAGCTGTTAAGTCTGAAAGTGCTGCACAGAGACCACCACTCATATATGCAATTGGGAAGAGTATTTTTATTTTGTGAAAGCAAGAAGCCTGCATGCAGGGTTGGCCACTTACAAAAGTAGCAAAGACAAAAGTGTGCAAGCCTTTTTCTAGGAAACCAGGGGAATTTTAGTTAGGGTTAGGTAATCTAAAACTTTATTGGTGGGATCCGGAGATGTTTACAGAGATGAGTCAGTTTACACGGCTTGTGTCCAGGTGGTCAGTGGACTGCAGTCCTGTGTCATGAATGTTTAATCACAGGATGAGATACTCAAACCACATAAGGCTGTCCAGCACAGATGGGCCATCCTGAGATAAGATATTTTCCCATCCTTGTGGTTATCTTCAGGCTGTTTTTTTGGATGGGGGATTTTATGGTCTTCTTTCTAGAATTTATGGTCTGTTCCTGGAGCTGGGACTGCTGACTGGGGGAAGGGGAGTGGAATTTATGATCAGTTCCTGGAATGGATGACTTTCCTTTTGAAGTCAGGCCTGGTCCTAAAATGGAGTTTATATTGTTATGTCAGTAACAGTGGCAACACTTATAAAAAAACAGCATTTAATTGGAGCTGGCTTACAGTTTCAAAAGTTTAGTCCATTATCATCATGGTGGGGAGCATGATGGCATGCAGGCAGACATGGTGCTGGAGAAGTAGCTGAGAGTTCTACATCTGGATCTACAGGCAATATGAAGAGAGAAAGCTACTGGGCCTGACGTGGGCTTTTGAAGCCTCAAAGCCACCCCCCCCCCAGTGGCACACTTACTCTAACAAGACCACACCTACTTCAATAAGGCTTCCCCTCCTAATCACTCCTTGATGAGCACACAATCGAATGTCTAGGGAGTCTTAAGTTACCCAAGACCCTCCAAGTGAACACATAGAGTCAGGGATTGATGCAAAATGCAAGAAGAATTTATTGAGTCAGCATGCTGAGGCCACTCTGCATACCAAGATGGGAGAGCAACCTCTCGGAGCCTGTTCAGGGACCTTATATAAGATTTTAGAGCAGCTGCCATTAGGCACAATGTGACTGGCAGAACAGTGTAACTTTTAAACTGATTGGTCTTTAGGGAATGGGGTAGCAGGGGATCAATCAGCCCCTCCCTTCCAGCCTAAGTGCTCTCTAACCAATTTCTTCCAGGAGGGGAGGGGTGCCCATGTGCTCGGAAGGGGGAGGGGACCCTGGTGGAATATCTCAAAGTCCCTCAGCTGACTCCTCAGTATGAGCCTATGGGGGCCATTCTTTTTCAAACTACCATAGTCTCCTCTACTATTCTTTTCTGAGACAATCTCTCACTGAACTTGGAGCTCATCAACTGGCTAGACTGGTGGCCAGTGAGCCAATGACCTGGACACTCTTTATCACAAGTATGTATCTGAAGGGCTTTCAGAGTGGACACTGCTTAGGGAATCCCCAAGTCCCTCCCACTCTATGGATTCTGCTTTTTCAGTGCTGGGATCAAACCTAGGGTCACACATGATTTAACTCCTGGGCTCTGCCCTGGCTAGATGTCATGAATCTTGGTGTGGTCTAGATGGGACTGCTTTACAAACTCATGGGTGCTGAGGTGAACTGTTGTCTAAAAGGTCCTCAATTGTATTACCGTTGCCCTTTGGGGGGATGTTTGCATTTAGCCTGGATTCCTTCCATTCCATAGAGGTGCGAAAAAGGATGCTTCCTGACTAAAATGTCTAACCCGAAAGTCCTCATTCTTTGGATACTGCCACTATTTGTTGCAGCAATTGCTTTATGTAGATGTAGGCAGGGTTTAGTATTCGGAATATTAGGTGAACTCAGCTTTCTTTCTGTGTGTCTGCTCTTGTTCCTCTGAAAACATTTCCTTCTACTTCTAATTTTGGTTCTAGCCTTTCCTCTCCTCCTCATTTGAATCTTTCCTAGGACTCAAGAACAAATTCAGGCTATGCATGGTGGTACATGCCTACAATCTCAGCACTTAGGCTATGGAAGGAGGATTGTCAATTTGAAGCCAGCCTGAGCTACTTAGAAAGTTCCAGACTCTCTCTTGGGACAGTCAGACAGACAGACAAGCTCCTCGTTCTGACACAAACAATGACAAACAAACAAAAGGGAATAAAACATTCAAACTAGCCTTCAGTAAAACTCAGTCTTTTCCTTGGATTCCCGAAGACACTGCATTATGCTGGTTCGTACCTCACTGTGGTAAGTGGAGTAGGATCGGAAATGTTACTTATCTGCATCTTTCTGTTTTCCTGATCCTTTGGCCTGTATTCATCATTCTGACTGCCCACTCCCATCTTGCCAGCATTGCACACACAGGGCACTTTCGTCAGGAGCCAGCAGAGGACAGCAGAGCACTCATGGCTCTTTCTAAGGTAAACAATCTCTATGACTAGAGAGCACAGGGAGATAGTGGCTGTGTCCTGAGCTGAGACAAAGCATTTAATAATGCATCCAAAAATTTTTTTCCTTATGTTTCAGCTCTGCTTTTTGCTTTGTGCCAGCACTCCTGAGCATCCACTTTCCTGGCTCAGCCCCCTCTATTCTTTCTCCATTAACATTTAAGGTCAAATTTCAGAACATCTCCCTACTGCTTACTGGTATGTGACCTGCCTGGCTATTTAAAATGGAAGCTAATCTAGGGAAGTTAGTTTTGAAACTAAAGGGTTATTGAATCCGAAGGTTTCCAACCCTAAAGAGAACAGCACAGCTCACGGACTCCTTTCCTTAAATGATGGAACATTCGGCTTGTTACAGTGGTTGCACATCTTGTAGACTGAACATCCTTTGTCTTCTCAGGAGACTTTTTACTCACATGTCTCTTATTTCAAAGCATCAAAACAGTTCCAGCTACATCATATTTATAGGACCAAGAGCATAGGAAGACCCTTTACTGCCAAATTATTAAGAATTTAAAACCAGTAACTGACAGCATCAAACTAAGTACAGGACCCTTCTGAGCCTGTGAAGCCTGCCCTGTCCGGAATTTCATGGGGCAGGCTCTTTTTTTCCTAGACTATGGATTTAATACAAGAGCTTCCCATATACGGCTCCTTCCATATCAGGAACCAGGATTTCAAAGAGTGAGAAGATACATGATAGGAGTGAGAATTTATCTGACAGATGGGTGGTACACGCTATTTTAGGCTCTGGTTTTTTCTAATAAAACAGAATGAAGTCCCTTGCACTCCGTTCGGCCTGACAACAAGCAAGGAGGCAAATTCCTGCTTAGAGCCTGCCTGCCAGATAGTGGCAGGTGATCTTGAGGAGAGGGAACAGAGTAGGGAGAATGTGGTTCCATCGTGGGGCAGAGAGGCTTGAGATCCACTGGGGGTTGTTAGGAAGGGCTGCGTGGGTAAAATTGGAGAAAAGGGAGGGACTCGCCCAAGTGTTTGAGGGGTGATCACCAAGGCAGAGCTGGCAGCCAGTGTAAAGGCCCTGTGACTTCTCATGTCTGAGGCTAGTGTGGTTGACTGGGATGATCTGGGGCTGAGAGGATGGGTGAGGAGGAGAGAAAGGCCAGATCCTAAAAATGAGGACTTTGGCTTTGGCTCCAGATAAGGATTTACAGCAGAAGAAGGCCCAGATCTCATTTTAAAGAGCTGCTTCTGGTGAGAAGAGGCTTGGAGACGTGATATTGAGAACAGATGCACTGAAGGGGCTCGGGCAAGCTTGCACAGCTTTGACTAAGCTGTTCCTGGTAAAGGCAATGAGACAGACAGATTCTAGAAAAGCTGCACGCCCCTTAGGGCAGGTGCTGGGTCACTCTTGTCGCTCTCTAATTGTATTGTCAAACGCATACTCCAGTATATGGAGGTGCTAATTAATATGCATTTAACGAATCACCAGTCATCAAGTGAATGAATATACATAACAATAGGCTTTCTTATAATAATAGCTGTCTTAAGACACTAGGAGAGAAGGGTGCTGTGCCTGCAAGCTTTGGAGGCAGAGCTGCAATGTTCTGTTTCCAGAGTGACAAAGCTGGATCCCAGGAGATGACGCAGAAGACGTGTGAGGGTGTGGTCTCCTCCATTTGGAACTTCCTCATCTAGGTCGCCCTGCTGTGAGTCACTCCATATATCATAGAGTAGCAGGACAGTGTATGAGGATTGAGAGTCACATGGGTACATGGCATGAAGAATGTGGTAATGGTTTCTCCTCCTGTCTGCAGATGAATTGGCCCAGAAAAGTGTAAAACTGATGAAATGGACGTAAAAACCCTACTTGTTAAGAACAAGTTGGGCTTTGAGAACTGACCTCCATAGCTGAAATGTGAAACTATCTCAGAAGTGCAAAAGGATGTCTTGTGGTTGTGGTGGCCTTAGGTCCATGATATCCACCTCTGTGAGTGCTGAAGGAATGGTAAATGATATTGAAGTGGTACCATCTCATGGTCATTTCTGTTTACAGCTTCTGTTCAAAGTATATTGTGAAGAATCTGTTTGGAAGTCAGCATACATCCACATGAAATTTAAGCACATTCTTAATGTGCTTTAAGCACCGACTTAAGCATCAGTCTATATTTTAAATAAACATTCTGATAAAAAAGATATAACACACTAAGTGAATAAAGGAAGAATTCTTTGATAATATTTTATTTATTCTCAGCTAACTTCTTTTTAATCTGTTATAACATTTGAGATAATTTTACATGAAACAAATTCTGCATCTCAATGACACATGAGCCTGAACATGTGAACATGAACCATCAACTGTATTTAAAACAATTTAAATTACATTAATTTATTTATTAGATGGATAACACCAAATACTAATTTTTTTTTAAAGTAGCAATAAAATATCTCCTGATGACATTCTGCTATTCTCACTGATCAGTGCCTTATGCAGTCATCATCAGAGAAGCTTTTTCTGGCAAGAGATGGGAGCAAACACAGAGATCCACAGCCAGACAGTACACAGAGAGTGAGAGCCTTTGGAGCACTCAGTCTTAAATAGGATGTCTCCATCGAATCGCTCCCCTCAGAGGTCAGAGGACCTCAAAGAAGAGGGACTGTAGAGTGTAAGAACCAGAAGAATAAGGCCCTCTGAATCAACTGAGCACAGATCATGTGAGCTCACAGAGCAAAGCAGCGTGTACAGGGCCTGCACAGGTGCATCAGGTCCTCTGTGTATACATCTTATGGCTGCCTATTTAGTGTTTTTATGGGATTACAGAGTGTGTGAACAAGTGGGCCTCTGATTCTTGTGGTTTCTTTTGGGCTCTTTTCCTTCCATTTTTCCTGTCCAACTTTAATGTGATAGTTTCTGTTTAATCTTATTATATTTTATTTTGTTATGTTTTAATATTATCTCTTAGAAGCCTGATGTTTTCTAATGAGAAACATAAAGGGAGTGGATCCAGATTTGAGGGTGGGGAGGTGGAGAGGAACTGGGAGGAGTAGAGAGAGAGGAAACCATAATCAGGATATATTTTGTGAGAAAAACATCTATTTTTGATAGAAGGGAAAAATAAAAAAAATCAAATTAACTTTGTGTGTGTGTGTGTGTGTGTGTGTGTGTATGTGTGTGTGTACAAGTGTGCATGTGCTTCAGCATGTGCCGTTCTGTGAGGATTGAGTTGGTTCTCTTCTCTATGTAGGGCACAAGTATTCAAGTTCTCAGGCTTGGTGGCTAGAAGTTCTATCTCCTGAACCTTTCCACTGGCCTCAGACTGTATCTTTAATGTGTGATCAATAGGTGGGGCTTTGTCTCCTACTAGGAGATGTACAGGGGGCTTAATAATACAAAACAACACATTAAGTATACTTTTAATGGCAGCACATGCTGGTCTATTAGAAATTAGATTAGTTTCTCTAGTAACATGTTAAGACTTTGGGAATTATGCATGTGAAACTAACATTTGAGACTCTTCCTTAAGTGGAACATTTAGATATTATTTAAATAAAAAAATATGTCTCTATCCTGGAAACTGGTGCCTGCATGCTATATGTGCTTCCGATGCTTGACAACAGTTCTCTTTGTTTCCTCCTCTGTGGGATTCTGGACTATGCATTTATCTTGTATATCTATTTGGCTTCTCACTGCAAAAAGACCACAAAGGGTGTGGTGGTTTGAATAGAAATGAATCCCATAGACTTACATGTTTGAGTGCTTGGCCATAGGGAGTGGCACTATTAGGAGGTGTGGGCTTAGTTGGAGTAGATGTGATCTTGTTGGAAGAAGTGTGTCACTGGGGGAGTGGATCATATATGCTCAAGCAATATATGCAATATATGCTCAAGTGTGGTACACAGTCCCCTTTGCTGCCTGCAATCAAGATGTAGAACTCAGCTCCTCCTCCAGCACCATGCCTACAGGCATGTTACCATGCTTCCCACCATGATGATAATGGACTGAACCTTTGAACCTGTAAGCCAGCTCCAATTAAATGTTTTCCTTTAATAAAGTTGCCTTGGTTGTGATGTTTCTTCACAGTAATAAAACCCTAAGACAAGAGGTATCGCTAGATTCACTCCTTTATTGAATTTATGCTGTGGGTGGAAGTACCAGCTGGCACCCTGTAGGAAGAGAGGTAAATGGGGAGAAGTGAGAATGCAGTAATGTTCAGGGGGCCTAGAGAATTTGGGGGATTTTCTGACTGCTTTACAATTGCACTTACAGTTACTGTGGGGCCTTGTCATTTGCCGGATGGGTCTTATCCCAGAAGGTAACACCATTTTATATCCCTTGAAACCATGTGGCTGACTGGCTCTTTCTTGTGGAAGACCCAACTTTCTGCTGTGGAAATAAGTGACTACAGATTCAGGCCAGTTTATACTCAGGCCAGAAGAATCAGAAGACCGAAAAAGCAGAGCCAGGGCTTTCCTTTGGGTCACTGTGGGTAATTGTTACATTATAAAACAGCTCATGCCTATTCCCACAAGAGTCCCCAGGTAGATCTCACAGCTGTGAATGTCTTAGGATGCATACTTTCCCTTCCCAATCTCTCTTGTGTTAAAGATCTCCACTATCAGACTAATAAAAGCACCTAAGCTAGCACCCGTGCTTCAGATAATTTTCTCTCCACGCCTCATTTTTTCCTTTGGAATCTGGGGGTCTGTAACTTTGAAGAGCAGTTAGCTGGTTTTCTTTCCTGCTACAGTTTGTCCCTGTCCCTACCTCATTGTAACGAGTATAGAAGTAGGGTCTGGTTCTTCCTTCCAACTCTAGGCTTCCAGAAGTAAGACTCATACTCAAGATATAGTTACAAGTACCTTGGCCACAAAGCTAGACTCTTCTCTAACTAGATCATAACTTAAATTAACCCACCATTCTAATTGAATTTTGCCATGTGGCTGGTTACCTGTGTTCAGGTACCACGCATCCATCTTGTCACCTCTTCCTGGGTGAATCTTCTGCTCCTATCTCTATCCCACAATTCTCTCTGCCTCCTGTATGATCTGCCTTCTATTCTACCCTTTCCTATAGGCCATAGGTTTTTTAATTGACATGTGTTTCATCCATACAGTATACAAGATAAGACTTTTCTAGCTGTCTAGCTTTCTGTCTAGCTCAGCTCTGTCCACCCTGCTCTGCTGTCCTCTTCTTCCTTCACTGTGCACTCTGTTCAATGGCTTTTGATCAGCAAGTTTGATGTATGAGTTGATCATGTACCAGCATTGAATGTGTGCTAAGGCCTGCCTGGTACTGTTTACAGCCTCAGTCTCTCCTTAGAATAAACCCTCTCTGGGCTTATTTGGAGCCTGAATTTCCTCTGATATATGACCTTTTCCTGGTCTTTGTCTAAAAGTTCCCTTGAGGTAGGGATGGAAACTGAGCCTTTCTTTGTATGTTGCTGCTATCATTTATATTGTGGCTGTTTGTCACCTTCCAGTGATAAGCTGGATGAAAGAATTAACAAGCATCACTTCTTCATTCAAGGTTGGCGGGAGGATGCATCAATTATTTTGAAGTGGAAATTTCTGGTTTCCTTGGAAACTCAGGTATGTCCTGTGATATTTTGCTGAGGTAGACACAGGTGAGAGGGTGCATGATATTTAGAAAGAATATAAAGTGACCTCATAGACAGTGAGAGGAGGCTCTGGCATTGGTTCACCTTGGACTGCCTTGGGTATGCTCTGCCTTCCTGATAATGGTCTTATATTGGTTCACCTTACACTGACTTGCTGATCTTCACTTGTTGTGACATCATAGAGAGTAACACACTAAAGAACTTCTTGTGATATTCTTGTGGCTTTTTGCTGCTTCTGTAGACTTGGGCCAACTGGCTGGTGGAGCCTCATGGTTTCTTCTGGATTGAATTACCATTGCTGATTTTTGAGTGGTGATTGCTGGATGGACTGGACTGCAGCTGCTGATTCATGTTGGTGTTTTGCTAGAGGGCTGGACTGCTGACAATGAAGATTGGAGTAGTCTCAAATTACTATTTCTAAACAGGTCCATAAAACGTGTTGAAGCATTTAAGAACCCCTATTAAGGTACGTTTTGAAAAATCAAAGGCTATAAACCATGTCTGTTGTCTCACAAAGGAGCATAAGTATTCCAGAAGCTTCTAACAGAGTTCCTCTAAATCCTCATTGCTCCTCCATCTGGAAATGATACTGGGAAGTGTATGTCTGGCTCCAGAGAAAAGAGGTTTGGAATGCTCTGGGGTCAGCCGTCTATACACATCTGCCTCAAGGCAGATGATCTAGCTCATCTCTATGAGCTATGATCTAGCTCAACAAGTTGCCAGAGTATGTAGACATCCAGGTCATTCCTACACACTTGTTGACTCCAGGGATGCTATCTCTCTCCTTACTGTCTCCTGTTGTCGTCTGACTGACTTTGACCATGATTCGTGGCCTTAGCACTTGACCTCCACACCCCCTTCCATGGTCTTAGGCAGTCCACTGAAAGGCAGATTTTCAGCCTCTCTCTTCACCCAGACATGTGTCTCCTCCAGGCTGCCTGCACTGGATCATGCAAAGTCTGTCTGGATCTCTGATGTATTCTTCTTCTTCCCAAGTCCCAAGAGGACTAGCTTTTGCCTATTCTTTTCTGTGCTATTACAGCTCCATTTCAAGTCTCAATTTTCTCTGCCTATTCCAATCCATTCTTAATGCCTGCCATGGTGATATCATTATATAATTTGATTTGACTGTTCTTCCTTGATTAGAAGTCACTAAGTTTCTTATTGCTTTAGTATCAAATAAAAGCATGGTATTTGAAGTTCTTCCTGTCTTCCAGCCTGATGACCTCTGCATTTTGCCTTTGTCATTCCATTTTCTCAGTTTTTCAGCAAGGTCTATGGGCTTTGGAGGTGTGCAGCTAGTGTTTTATGCTCCTCTTTCTTAGCAAGCTCCTTCAGTGAGCCCAGCTCAATGCAAGGTCTTCAGTGTGGCTTTCTTCAAGGTCCCAGGCAGAGCAGGCATGCCACCTTCTTCCCTCCCGTTGTGTTATTTGTGTCATATATTTCGACATTAACTCTTCTATATATGTCATAGAACAAATGGCACACACTAGTGATCCCAGCACTTGGGAAGCTGATGTGGGAGGATAACCAGTTTGAGGCTAGCCTCAGCTACTTACAGAATTTGAGCCCAAGGTACACAGACTACACAACAATCTGTGCTAGAGATATAGTGGATACATAGATAGATGATAGATGAAAGAGTGGTAGATAGGATAGATAGATAGTAGATGATAGTTAGATAATAGAAGAGAGGAAGAAGGAGCAAGAGAACATGGGCTCCCATACAGCTTTTATTCTTAATAGATACTTGCTTAGCATATATGAGGCCTGGAATAAATTCTGAGCACAAACACACCACCACCACCACCACAAAAAGCCAAAGTGAAAAGATCTCCAGTTTAGCTTTAGCTTTATGTCTTTAATAGTTGTTGCAGTACCTGGCAGATGCTCAACAGAAATACTTGATGAATATGTATTCTTTAACCGTGGATAATAATGGGAGAAATTTTCTGGATGATGTGCGCTCAGCACCCTTTTAACAGGTGGTACATCTGCATCTGAAGTTAGTGAGAGAAACTTCGGAGAGCAAATGTTCGTCACACTGTAGAGTTCTTCAGTTTCCAGGATCGGAGGTGTGTGTGTGGCTGATGTTTTTAGAACAACGCAGTGGCTCAGCCCCATGGGAGCAGATTGCATGAGACAAGCACCCAGAATGGGGGTGGAGGGGATGATGCCAGCCAATCTGTCAGATTTCATCATCTGCTGGTCCTGGGCTGGGAAGACGCTTAATATATGCCTCTCAAGCTTTGATCTTGGGAGGAGCCACCTTCATACACCATCTCCTGCAGGTTGCTTACACAACCCAACATCTAAAAATAATATTTTAAGAAAGCATATTATTTATTTTGAGTTTTATAAATGAATCTTGGTGTATCTTTTTAAAAGCACAGATTCTGATAATTTCTATTCTGCTATGAATTTTACAGACAAGAAAAGAAAAATTTCACAGGTTACTTGATTCAACAAGAACCACTTTTTACTTTCATTTTATATTGCTGAAATTGTAATTATATAATTATGAAAAAGCAGTTTTTGGACTCATGTACAGAGGGAGTTGTTATTATAGATGGAAAGAAAAGACCAGTGATTTTTATTTTCTTAAATCTGGGGAAACCTATTTACTGGTGAGGTGTGGGTGTTGGCAAATAAAATGTGTGGGTTGGATGGTTGTTTATATATACTTGCATGTCTCTCTCTCTCTCTCTCTCTCTCTCTCTCTCTCTCTCTCTCTCTGTCTCTGTAAGTAGCTTAGCATTTATAACAAAAGCTCATAAGTTTAGAAAAGCAGTGGGAATGATATAGCAAACTCTTGAATAGCTAAGTAGTACTCATATGACACATTGATACTATCTCCTTGGAGTGGGCCTGTAGGTGGTTCTTCTTTAACAAGTAGATAATATATTAAGACACTTAATGCTTTGAGTTGTTGAAATATCTTCCCTGAACATTCCTTCTCCTCCTCATCTTCCTCCTTATCATCATTATTATTATTTGCTTAACACTCTTTCCAACATGCTACAGAGGTGCTCAGTTAAGTTTTCTTTTCTGTTGGTTTTAAAACTCTGGGATTGGAGAAGAGCTTTTACAGAAACTTCTCTATCCTTTAGTTATGAGAGGTAATGATAGTCATTTCCATCGAGTGGAGACAAAGCAGGTCAGCCATTTAAATATAATGACCTAGGCCTGTCCCAAGGATAAATTTCATCTTCTGGTTTAACCAGGGAAACAGGAAACTGGAGAAAGCTAATGCTGAGGGACTGTTGAGAAATATTTTTCAAAGCAGACCTTCCATTTTTTAGTTAAAAAAGAAACTATTCTGATGGTTTTAAGTCTATCATCTCTTCAGCATTCACATATGACTTTGTGTGAAAGACAGTTCCAAATGGGAAACTTGGCAGGAATGTTGGTGGTAGGAGATGACTTTATGGGAGACAGGTTGTGATGACAGAAAGAACACGCTTGGCCTTGACCTCAGACATCTGGTCTCCATAGGCTGAGAAAGGAACATTGTGCATTTCTCAATATTGTTCCAAAGCCTGGGCCACCTTATTAGAAACCCCAATCCGCCATGGGAGCAATGCATCATGGGCTGAAGAAAACTGTTGCAGGCATCCCTTACATGTCACAGATTGAGTCCAGGTTTCATGTGAGTGATGACTTAATTGCTAGTAGGTGACCTTTACTTATTTCCTTCAACTTAAAAGATCAAGCTTGATTCAGGTCAGAGCATGAGAAAGAGTCAGTCAGTTAGCAACATAATCTGTTGAGTCATGAGAACATAAAGACTTAAGCATGCACTGAAACATCGCAGCCAGGTATCTGGCCCCTAAGTGCCAAAAGCACTGGCTTCTCTCCCTCCCTTAAAGCTATGATAGTCCCACCATTGGGTGGGAACAAGGCAGGTCAGCCATTTAAATATGGTGCCAGGCACAGTACTCTTTTTTTCTCCTTACCGCTGATGTTTTCTGTTCTTCCTGCAAGTAAAAAAAATTTCTGAAGGTTAACCCTGTCCTCTGCCAGGCTGAATCCAAATCTTGCCTCTCAGCTTCACCCTTACGACCTCCCACCAGTAGCTATTGCTGTTGCTCAGTCTTGTCCAGTAACATCTTTTTTTCTCTTGGTTGCTAAGATGCCAACTTTCCTGGTTCACCTCTCTCCTCCCAGAGGCTTGCTGCACCTTTCTTTTTCCATGACACACACAGAGCTCAGCCCTTGAAATGAATCTGTGTGTCTCCCTGATTCTTCCTTTGACCATCTCCTCTGCCCTCCTGGCTGTCTGTAATGAGCACTCCTGGTGTTCAAGTCCATTCAACAATTGGGTCTGTCTCATCACATGCTCAAAGATGAACTTCTAGTTTCTTTGGAAAGTTAGTTATGTCAAATGTTTTGCTGGGGCACACGGGTGGAAGGATGTCTTGCTAAAGCAAACATTTTAAAGACTGTTTTCCTGAAGCAGACACAGCAGACATGTGAAAGGACGCTTGGTGAAGGAGTATAAATGTGAACTCACAGACAGTGGGAGGTGAGCGCTGAGCATTGGTTTGGTTTGTTCTGCCTCGCTCTTCTAGTTTATTAAAGACACACTTGTGTTGGTTCACTTTACCTAACGTTGTTGAGCTCAACTTGTGACAATGCCACCACTGAGAGAAACTTGTCAAAGAACTGCTCATGAGGCTCCTGTGGCAGCTCTCTGTTTCCATGGTCTTTCCTCAGGCTTGTTGGTGTTTGTGCCTGGTGTCTGCCTGCCTAGAGAACTGGTCTACAGCTGCTGAGTCGTATTTGGTGTTTGCTACAGGACTGAACTGCTGAGAAAGAAGACGGGGCTCACCTCCAAAGAACTATTGATGAACAGGTCCACTTCGCCCACATCCTAATATTCTCTTCCATTACCTCCGCTGGATGGAAGGCTAGAGGAGAGGTTGAACCCTTATTAAAAGTAGGTTGCAAAAAAAAAAAAAAAAGTAGCTTGCAAAAACTTTATGCCTACAGATGAACTTGAGTCTTTTCTCCAAGTTGACATTTCTTGTACTCTTTTGTGCTGTCATAAAGATGGCTTGGTGTTTCTGAGTATGTGCTCAAACATCCCTTGCTCCTCCCTTTCCCTCATGTACATTTCATCCTTCACAAATCCATCATGTTTCCAGTCCTGACTTCCTGCTGTCTCCTTTGCTACTACCTTAGTGTACTTCATCACCCTTCCAACATGGGTTATTACAATCGCCATTAGCTTATCTCTAAGCTTCTATCCTTGTTCTTCACCTATGAGGCCAGATAGGAAGTAGTGGCTCTTCTTCCTCATTACTGTGCTTGTCCTCATCTTCCTCCTACTACTTTGTGGTTTGTCATTTGTTTCGGGAAATACTAAAAAAGATGGAAATATTTCACAGCATGTTCCCAAGCTATGCCCTGGTTCTCTCATCCCGGCGGGCTGGTCAAGCACCAGCGAGCCACGGCCCAGCTGCTTTTATTTAGTGGAACTCTGAGTCAGAGCTCCATGATCTCTTCACCCAGCTCACTAGGTTCCCACTGGCCGATCACTACCATGTCAATCCCATGCTTCAATGCCCTCTGTGGTGCACATCAGGCAAACCCACACTTTGCTGCTGTACCTTTCTCTCAGGAACCCAGATGAGCCACCATGTGAAGGAAAACTCAACACAAATTTAGCACAGAAACAATGGTAACTCAATCTCTGGGCCCATCAACTAAAACCTAATCTTGTAGGACTTATCAAAATGTGATTCCTCTGATGTCGAATCCTTGTGGGTCTGCCATACCTGGAGACTCTAGTAGCGACATCTTACCTACATGCTGTCCCTGTTCCAAAAGACCTTCTCTTTCCTGCTTCCTCTCTTCCTCTCTCCTGACCTGGAAGTCCTTCTATGCACCCAGTGATTGGCTCCTTTATTCATTAGGGGATTGGTTCACAAGAAGTCACAGGTGTAACTCACTCCTTGTCTGAAACCCTTCCCAGGAGGGCAGAATTAGCATAAAATTACAAAAAGCCCCAGGGTTATACACAACACTTCCCCCTTTCTGTTCTAATAAAAACCCAAAACCTTTCTCTCAAATATAGAGCACAACTATTTCTGTTTTGTAATTTATAAGTATAGATAGACCTAACACCTAGTCCATCAATTTTGTCATTAAGATAGAACATTGTCATCTATCCTAAATTAAAAAACTATGATTCTACCTTGACTTATGTCCTGGTTTTAGATAGTATGCCATCTGAAAACCATCCTCTCAAATCTGTTCTCTCAAAGTAAATAGCCTGGCTTGGCTAAGAGATTATAAGTAATTTTTCAACCTCACCAGAAATCTGAGAATCAACAACATAAACTAAAAATATATAGGAAGCCTAACACAGCTTCCAAAACTGAGATAAATTGTAGAGACAGCTGCCTCTACAGCCTATACAGCCCCAGTAAGTCAGGAAGTTGGAGCATCATTCCTCAGCCTTCTGGCCCAGGATCATCTGACCAACCTTTGAGAAACAGGAATATTAAGGACTAGCCTATTCTGTCTCAGTAGAACTAAGCTGTCCTAACCTGTAAATGGTGTCCTTTCAAGAACAGTATAGGACTGCAGGAGAAATGAGGCAATTCTTGCTTAGTGGCTGTCTCGCCACAACTGGAGCGACTCTATTGATACTCAATTTCTTCTTTGAATCCAAGAACGAGAATGTTGTCAGGAGCAGACTTGTCTTAACAACTAGTGAATAAATAACATTAAATATCACATTCTCTGGATTTCTGACATTTTTGAAAACCAACTATCTATGTAAAGTAATCTGGACTGTTCTCCGTTAACTACTCTCAGCTATTTCTAATTAAAATCTTAAAAACACACTACAATAAACTCAGAGCCATGAATTTGCTATTTGGCTCTTAACAGGCCTAATTATCTCAGAAAGATTTCTAACAATAGAGATTATGGTTATACAATTAATTCTAGCTATTTCTTCCCTGTTCCAATCATGACCATTTCTAAATTCCCTAGAAAGGCAGCCTATAATAACCACCCCCAGCTCCAAAGCCCAGGGAACGGGGATGATGACTCCCCGTAACTTCTTCAAGCTGAATATGGGCACTGAGATATTTTTGAAGGGGAGGGGGAAAGGGTAGGGAAAATAGAGGAGTTGGTTGGCCATAAGAAATCCACACCAATGATCGATCTAGTCTCTGATGCTTGTGTTCTGACTGGATCTGGCTGAAAGTCCAAGATATCAGGAGTTCAAGCAGGTCAGTTCACAAGAAGTCACAGGTGTAACTTACTCCTTGTCTGAAGCCCCTCCCAGGAGGGCAGAGTTAGTAACAAATTACAAACAGTCCCAGGGCTATCCACAACAGTCATTGAGTCCAGGGCCCTGTGCTTACTAGGTAAGCACGCTACCATTGAGCTCCACCCTCAGCTCAAAAGACTTGGCTATTTGAGTCATCAGGAAAATCAGTCTACTTCGCTGATCCTAACTCTCCAATGACTCTGTTTTAAACCTCAATGTAAATGTAAAGCCTGCAGGCTGAGAAGACCACATGAGCTGTTCCTTTTCCCCACTTGTGATCTCTTTGACTTCCTCTTCCATCATGCATCCACTACATAATGGTCTCTTTGCTGTTCCTTAAGATTCCAGACAAGTTTTCATTTTAGGATATTCACACCTGATATTTTGTCTGTCTAGAATGTTCTTCCCCAGCCGTGGTAGAATTAATCCCCTCACATCAACCCTTTACCCAGTTCCACCTTCTTACCATGGCCACATTGATGATCTTAGCTGGCAGGGAAATTCACTCATACCCAGCATACCTGACTCCCCCTGCCTTGTGTCACTATTTTTCAGTTACATTTATCATCTAGTAAAGCACTACACAATGTACTTATTTTCATTTTGTAACTGTCAGCCTCTCTCCACGAGGTTGTAATCTTCATGGGGGTGGGGCTTTGTGTCTGCTTTGCAGCTCAGCACTTAGTGTGGTATGTAACAAACAGGGAATGTTTGTTGAATGAATCAAAGTGGGTGGCCAACTGTCTTGTTCCTATGGACTACCATTTGTTTTCTCTCAAGCCTTTGTTTAGTTAAGACCATATCTTTCTTCATTTTCTTCTCTCCCCTTCCTCCTCTTCTTCTCTTTCTTCTCCTCTTTCTATGCACACCTGTGCATAGTGTATGCATGAGTTATGCATGTGTGTGCACTCATGTGTACATGAGTGTGTAGGCCAGAGGAGGATACCAGTGTCTCTCTCACTGTCCCCTTTACTTCCTTTAAACAAGGTCTCTTTATTGACTCTGGAGCTAGAACGACTTGCTGGAACATGCAAGTGATTCTCCTGTCTCCACCTATCTGTTCCAACCCATGGTGCTTATTTACAGGCATGTGAGGCCATGCTTGGCTTTTACACTGTGTTGAGGATCCAAACTCAGGTCCTCATGCTTTCAGAGCAAGTGCTGTTTCCCTCTGAGGTATCTCCCCAGCCCAGCGTTTCACTTGAAAAGGTGTTTGTTGTTGAGCCAAGAGAGTGAGGATTTCTTTAGAGTGATTTCTGGAAAGGAGGAAGAAGAGAAAGACTACCCATTGTTCCGGAGCGAGTGGACTGGACCCTACTTGAGAGATACAGTGAGGTAACAGAGGGTTATTTGTATTCTCTGTCTTTGCATGTGAGTGTGTGCTGCTGGGGATGGAATTCAGCCTACATGGTTGCTGGGCAAGCTCTTTGCTGTAAACACCTCTAGACGTGTTCTGATATTTATTTACTTCTTTATTTTAACTTAATGTTATATCATGCTAAAACTTCTAATTTTAAAAAAATACTTTCATGGTTATTATTTTAATGACAGCATACTTGAAACACAGTCTTAAAGACTTGAGATAAAAGTGGGTATGTCTAAGCATGAAGATTGTCATTGGTAAATTTCAAGACCTTTGTTACAAGGCTTAGCAGTTAAGAGCCCTTGCTACTCTTCCAGAGGACATGGTATTGATTCCTAGCATCTGTGGTGGTCCACAACCATTTTAGGGGATTCTATGTTCTCTTCTGGCCTCTGAAGGCAGTGCATGCCCGTGATACACAGACATACAGATACACAAGCAGGCAAAAACCAGCCATACACCAGCCAATCAGCAAACAAAGAAACAAACAAACCAAAAACCAAAATGAAACAAAAACCCCAAAATCAAAAAACTGCCTCAATATAAGGCAGTGGTTAAGAACATAGGCTCTAGTTGGGTACAAATCCTGCTGTTGACCCTTCCCTGCTGAGGGAGCACAGGATATTCACCTACCTTCTTGTGCCTTGGTTTCTTCCTATGTGTATCTGGGGCAGTCACAGCACACATATCTGTAACAGTAACAGGGGTATTTAGGAAACCAAAGCAGGGGTATTTGTACAGCTCTTGGACATCTGCTACTCCACGTGTGGTCTTGTGGTGGCTTGTGGAAATGTAGGTATTCAGACCTGGAACCAAATGTCTGTGTAAGAATGTGCATTTTGACAAGATCTCTAGATATATTTCATGTATGCTAATGTCTGAGAAGCTGATTTCAAATAGTGCCTGGGAAATAATAAACACTGAAAATGGGTTAAATCCCAGAGTGGTTCCTAGCCACCTGGTCTAGACCTCTGAGGCTTATTTCTTGTTTGTGTCAGACAATCTTTTCCAGCAAGTGGCACTGGGATCTCAGGCCAGTTACTGCATCCCTTTGAACTTCAGCTTGCTTCTCTGTGTTCTGAGAGTCAGGATTGAGTGACCTCAGAAGTGGTCTGCCACAGCGATCTCAGTAGTATTCAATACTGTTCATCAATTTATAATTTACTAAGCAGAGTATTAAAAATGACCAGAGCTTCTTTTAGAAACTGGATAAGAACGAATAAGGTCTTAGAAGAACGTTCATGAACATCCCTCCAGATGGAAGCCAAATAGGCCAGACTGTAGGATATAAATAAAAACTTTTTGAGTACATTTTTTTCTGCCATAGCCGACATTAGGTGATGCTGTTTGAGGGCCAGCAAGCTCCTAGTGCTCTATGTGAAGCTTCTCTGTCTAATTCAGCCCTTATAGGAGAAAAGAAAATAATATTTACCAACTAGCTAACTATTGGAATAAAATGACAAGGGGTTAATGGTGAATCTTGAGGACCAGTGTGACTGGTTAGGGGCCATATAGAGAATTGGTAAAACACATTTTTGGGTGCCTATGAGGATTTTGTTGGAAGCCTGGCAAGGGGGCCAGGGAACTGAGTGCAGACAGCTATCCTGATGTGGGAGGCATCATCATCGGATACACTGGCACAGGGACAAAAGAGCAGCAGGAAGAGCTGTGTTCCTGCTCACGGGAGCACTCTTCTGAACAGACGGCTGCCAAAGGACATAAGAATCCAGGTTCTTAAGTGTTTGAACACAAATTCTCTTCAGTGAGGCCTTTGATCTTGAACTGGGGCCTGATGTTGGCCTGACTCTTGTTCTGAGGCTTCTAAGAAGCTTCAGTTTTCTGGTATTCGATACTATGGACAGTAATTTACAACTCTTCAGATTGTGACCAATCCCTTCTAGGAAACATGCACACACAGGCACAGGCACATGTATACACACACACTCACACACACACAAGCATACACACTCTCTCAATATACACACTGTCTCTTACACAAGCACACACACACACACGCTTTCTCACACATATTTTCTCACACACACATACACACATACACTTTTACTAGCTCTCTCTCTCACACACACACATACACTTTTACTATCTTTCTCTCTCTCTCACACATCCCTTCATATATATGTATACACACACTCATCATATACTCTTACACATATATGTAGGTAAGTGTATATGTACACAAATTTATACATTCTGTTAGGTCATTTTTTTTTTTTGAGAGAATGCTGACTGATACAGAAACTTTGTGTAGTAGGATGAACAATATTCCTCCTATAGTCCATGGCTATTGGAAGTTCAGATTGTGGGGCAGTGGACCAAGCCACCAGACAGAAAACCTGGTAAGGTCAAGTGGTTTCAGGAACCCAACAATTCTCATAATTGAGAATGGTAGGCATTTAAATCTACTCCCGACCAGGTTCCTGTACTAGAACACATGGCCACGACACCCCACGGAGAGGGTTGTGACAATCAGTCATGTAGGGACAACACCTGAAGCCAGCCGTTCTACATGTAAATGAAGCATCCCTAATATCTCATACCAAGCCAATAGAAAGCATGTGCCTTTAGATCTCAAGCCACACCAATATGTTTGTAAGGTCCTATCCACAAGGAATAAAGTGCATGAGTTCTTTCACCAAAGAGCGAGAGTGCCTGTCTTATCGAGCTGTAACACTCCAGGGAAGAGTGTTCTCTCCTGAAGTTTTCATCTCAGGAAGCTGTTCGAGCCTACCGCAGCCACCTTCTGCTCAGTGGCCCCGACCTTCACCCATAGCTGCCTGCTGAGTCTTGCTGTCTGCCACTGACTGTTGCCACCAACCCCTGAGCAGTGGCTGCCTTGGATGAGGCCTGGCAGCCAGTCTTGCTTTGGCTTCCCTTCAAAGAGCTGCAACCCTTTGGCTACTCCAGTCAGAGTCCTGCAGACCCCCATGGATAGCGACCAGTACGCAGACAGGCATCAGATTATGAGCTTATTTGGAAACAGAGGCTCAGGTCAATGACTTCCTGAGAATCTTCTTGTTCCTTCTTATTCTGTGACTCATTCTCTCTTCAACTTTTCTCTGTACAACTGTCCCAGTAAAACTGCCTCCTTTCTGTCTGCATTGTTCTCATCTTAAGTAGCTTCTCTATTTTTCTCTGTTCTCATGAGAGTTGGGCATATACAATTCTGCCAAATTTTTCTCTGATTCATCATTTCTGCCACTCAGTTAGGCATCACTTTCAAACATGGATACTTCTTTCAAAAAACTAACTTCAACAAACTAACTTCACAAAGTATGTACTTAGGGCATGTCTGCATTCTAGCCAGAGGGATTAAATGTGTGTGCTAAGGCTGAGTCATGACACACCTAGAAACTGGTTTCCCAGTAAACAACACAATCTTGGAGTTCACAGTGTGATCATATATCTTGCAACAGGGTATGTTTTTATACTTTTCCTTCCTTTATTTTGTGGCACTAAGGATCAAATCCAGGACAAGCACAAAACTCCATTACTAGCTCCTATAGCTGGAATGTGTAATAAATTGAAAAGGAGAGTCTAGGCTTCCACTACCCCTCAGAGGCTTGCCCCCAGTGGCTGTTGGACCTCTAACTGGGAACTGCTTCTTAAACTTTCTCATTAGGCTTTTATAATGTGGGTCACTGGGGGCACATTCTGGATCCAAGCCCTACAGCTTTGATGGGCTTCAGTTAGGGGGTTATATATTATGCCCTAGATAAGAGATGTTGACTTTTGAGGCAAATGGATTGGGTGAAGATACTCAGGAAGAAAATAATGAGCTGCAAGAACCAGAATGCATCTATGATGTGATAGCAAGATTGACAGCAGACCTCTTCTGCCTGAGGCCATTAACATGCCTCTTCTGGCCATCTCAGCTACTTCCTAAGGAACAAAGTACTATAGGTTCAAGGGACTAGTTAACTTTAAGATGCACTTCACTGTGAGCAGGATCACATGGTTGGCTGCATGAAAGAAAGCCCTGTTTGTAAAGGGAATAAATCCTGATAGGAACCCTGATGAGAAGAGTTTCAGATTTGAGCTTGTTTTACTTTAGAGCAAATAACACGCAATGAAAGGTTCTGTGACTGTTGCAAAGAGAATGCTCTTAAGGTTATGCTTAGCTAGACACAGGAAGAAGAGCTATGTCTTTAAATGACTTAACGGGACATTTTCAAGCAACTCAGCGCTTGGCAGCTTTCACCTTGATGAGCAGGAACAGGTGGGTGGCTCAGGCCTCTCAACCTTGACTAGATGACCCCAGATGACTTTGTGCTTTCGTGATAGCTGCAAGAGAAAATCAAGGTTAATGAAGGGGCTTAGGGGAGGTATGTGTGTTGTTTAGGTATCAGACATGGGATAAATAGATAAACAGGGAGAGGCAAGTGTCGCAAAACCTAGGCATCATGGAGCCCTGGGAAGCAGGCAGGCAAGGGGGATCTGGGGTTTGTTGGGAACTCCAAATGCCTTTTTGGTTCAGGAACAAGGAGGCAAAACTCTAATGGTCCATGTGCTCACACAGCCACACGTGCTTTTGTGACTCTGAGTCAGACCTCTCTTCTGTGTTTGGTGGGAAAGCTTCTGGGCCATCTGTGAGTCTCCACACTGTCTTATTCCATTTCTAAGATTGGGTGGCTTTTAGGTGCTTTAAAAACACATAACTTGTCTGGAACTGTTTCCAGTTGTAAGCATTTTGATTCCCTCTTTCACCCCTTCTCCTAAGTCTGTTTTCTTCCTTGTCCTCATTCTACTCCTGTCTCTAATCCATGTCTCTGGCAGTCTGGATAAAGTTTCTGACACCTGGCATGTTTGCCAGGAAAATGACAACTGCGGGTGAAGGAGAAACCCTTTCCTGTTAGCTCCACAGCCTCAGGATTCTCATTCTCAGCCCCTGGGTACATCGTGGTCTCTGTGTTCACCTACAGGGAAGTGGCCAGGTCATGCCTATTACTTTGGAAATGTGTTCACTCTCCGTTTTTATTTATTTATTTTTTATTTAATACGTTATTTACATTTCAAATGTTTTCCCCTTTCCAGGTCTCCCCTTTGGAAACCCCCTATTCCATCCCTCCTCCCCCTGCCTCTATGAGGGTATTCACCCACCTACCCACCCACTCCCACCTTACCTCCCTGGCATTCCCCTATACTGGGGCATCTAACACTCTCAGACCCAAGGGCCTCTCTTCACACTGATGGTCAACAAGGCTGTCCTTAGCCACATATGTGGCCAGCACCATGGACCCCTCCATAAGCATTCTTTGGTTGATGGTCCAGTCTCTGGGAGCATCGGGGGGCCTGACCAATTGTGGGGCTGCAAACTCCTTCATTTCCTTCAGTCCCTTCTTCAACTCCTCCATCCGGGACTCAGTCCAACAGTTGCTGCAAATTGAATCATGGATGTTCTGAACTTTTGGACTAATATCCACTTATCAGTGAGTAGATACTGTGTTTGTTCTTTTGTGACTGAGTTACCTCACTCAGGATGATATTTTCAAGTTCCATCCATTTGCCTGTGAATTTCATGAAGTCATTGTTTTTAATAGCTGAGTAGTATTCCATTGTGTAAGTGTACCACATTTTCTGTATCCATTCCTCTGTTGAGGGATATCTGGGTTGTTTCCAGATTCTGGTTATTATAAATATGGCTGCTATGAACATAGTGGAGCATGTGGCCTTATTAGATGTTGCAGCATCTTCTTGGTATATGCCCAGGAGTGGTATAGCTGGGTCTTCAGGAAGTATTATGTCCAATTTTCTGAGGGTCCGCCAAACTGATTTCCAGAGTACCAGCTTGCAATCCCACCAGCAATGGAGGAGTGTTCCTCATTCTCCACATCCTCAACTGCATCTGCTGTCACCTGAGTTTTTGATCTTAGGCATGCTGACTGGTGTGAGGTGGAATCTCAAGGCTTTTTTGATTTGCATTTCCCTGATGACTAAGGATGTTGAACATTTCTTTAGGTGCTTCTTAGCCCTTCCAGTTTCCTCAGTTGAGAATTCTCTGTTTAGCTCTGTTCCTCATTTATTGATAGGGTTATTTGGTTCTCTGGAGTCTAAATTCTTCAGTTCTTTGTATATATTGAATATTAGCCCCCTATTGGATGTAGGATTGGTAAAGATCTTTTCCCAATCTGTTGGTTGCCATTTTGTCCTATTTACAGTGTCCTTTGTCTTTCAGAAGCTTTGCAATTTTATGAGGTCCCATTTGTCAATTCTTGATCTTAGAGCATAAGCCATTGGTGTTCTGTTTAGGAACTTTTCTCCTGTGCCCATGTGTTGGAGATTTTTTCCCACTTTCTCTTCTATTAGATTCAGTGTATCTGGTTTTATGTGGAGGTCCTTGAGCCACTTGGATTTGAGCTTTGTCCAGGGAGATAGAAATGAATCAATTTGCACTCTTGAACATGTAGACCGCAATTTGAACCAGCACCATTTGTTGAAAATGCTGTCATTTTCCCAATGGATGGTATTCTCTCCTTTGTCAAAGATAAAGTGACCGTAGGTGTGTGGGTTTATTTCTGGGTCTTCAATTCTATTCCATTGATCTACCTGCCTGTCACTGTACCAATACCATGCAGTTTTTATCATTACTGCTCCATAGTACAGAGCAGGTCAGGGATGCTGATTCCCCCAGAAGTTCTTTTATTGTTGAGAATAGTTTTTGCTATCCTGGGTTTTTTGTTATTCCAAATGAATTTGAGAATTGCTCTTTCTAAGTCTATGAAGAATTGAGTTGAAATTTTGGTGGGGATTGCATTGAATCTGTAGATTGTTTTCAGCAAGATAGCTATTTTTACTATATTAATCCTGCCAATCCCTGAGCATGGGAGGTCTTTCCATCTTCTGAGGTCTTCTTCAATTTCTCTCTTCAGAGACTTGAAGTTCTTGTCAGACAGATCTTTCACTTGTTTGGTTAGTCACATCAAGATACTTTATATTGTTTGTGACTGTTGTGAAGGGTGTCATTTTCCTAATTTCCTTCTCAGCCTGTTTATCCTTCGTGTATAGGAAGGCTACTGATTTGTTTGAGTTAACTTTGTATCCAGCCACTTTGCTGAAGTTGTTTATCAGCTGTAGCAGATCTCTGGTGGAGTTTTTCAGGTCACTTAAATATATGATCATATCATCTGCAATTAGTGATATTTTGATTTCTTCCTTTCCAATTTGTATCCCTTTGACCTCGGTTTGCAAGAATTTTATTGAGTATTTTTGCATCGATATTCATAAGAGAAATTGGCCTGACGTTTTCTTTCTTTGTTGGGTCTTTGTGAGGTTTTGGTATCAGTGTGTTTGTGGCTTCACAGAATGAATTAGGTAGTGTTCCTTCTGTTTCTATTTTGTGGAATAGTTTGAAGCGTATTGGTATTAGGTCTTCTTTGAAGGTCCAATTGAATTCTGTGGTAAATCCATCTGGTCCTGGGCTTTTTTTGGTTGGGAGATTTTTAAGGACTACTTCTATTTCTTTAGGGGTTATGGGACTGTTTAGATGGCTTATCTCATCCTGATTTAACTTTGGTATTTGGTATCTGTCTAGAAATTTGTCCATTTCATCCGGATTTTCCAATTTTGTTGAGTATAGGCTTTTGTAATAGGATCTGATGATTTTTTGAATTTCCTCAGATTCTGTTGTTATATCTCCCTTTTCATTTCTGATTTTGTTAATTTGGATACTGTCTCTGTGCCCTCTGGTTAGTCTGGCTAAGGGTTTATTTATCTTGTTGATTTTCTCAAAGAACCAGCTCTTGGTGTTATTGATTCTCTGTATAGTTCTTTTTGTTTCTACTTGGTTGATTTCAGCCCTGAGTTTGATTATTTCCTGCCATCTACTCCTCTTGGGTGTATTAGCTTCTTTTTGTCCTAGAGCTTTCAGGTGTGTTGTTAAGCTCTCTCCAGTTTCTTTTTGGAAGCACTCAGAGCTATGAGTTTTCCTCTTAACACTGCTTTCATTGTGTCCCATAAGTTTGGGTATGTTGTACTTTCATTTTCATTAAATTCTAGGAAGTGTTTCTTTTTTATTTCTTCCTTGACCAAGTTATCATTGAGTAGAGCATTGTTCATCTTCCATTTGTATGTGGGCTTTCTGTTGTTTTTGTTGACATTGAAGACCAGCCTTAATATGTAGTGATCTGATAGGAGGCATGGGATTATTTCTATCTTCTTATATCTGTTTAGGGTTTTGTTTTGTTTTTGTTGTTGTTGTTTTGTTTTGTTTTATTTTTTGAATGATTATGGTCAATTTTGGAGAAGGTACCATGAGGTGCTGAGAAGAAAGTATATTCTTTTGATTTAGGACAAAATGTTCTATAGATATATGTTAAATCCATTTGGTCCAAAACTTCTGTTAGTTTCACCGTGTCTCTGTTTAGTTTGTGTTTCCAAGATCTGTCCATTAATGAGAGTGGGGTGTTGAAGTCTCCACTGTTATTGTGTGAGGTACAGTGTCTGCTTTGAACTTTAGTAAAGTTTCTTTTATGAATGTGGATGTCCTTGCATTTGGAGCATAGATGTTCAGAATTGAGAGTTCTTCCTGGTAGATTTTTTTTTGATTAATATTAAGTGTCTTTCATCTTTTTTGATGACTTTTGGTTGAAAGTTGATTTTATCTGATATTCAGTTGGCTACTCCTGTCTGTTTCTTGGAACCATTTGCTTGGAAAATTGTTTTCCAGCCCTTTACTCTGTGGTAGTGTTTGTCTTTAACACTGAGGTGCATTTCCTGTATGCAGCAAAATGCTGGGTCCTGTTTATTCATCCAGTCTGTAAGTCTATGTCTTTTTATTGGGGAATTGAGTTCATTGATGTTAAGAGATATTTAATTATAGTGATTGTTGCTTCCTGTTATTTTTGATGTTATTTTTATGTTTGTGTAGCTATCTTCTTTTGGGATTGTTCAAAGATTACTTTCTTGCTTTTTCTAGGGTGTAGTTTCCCTCCTTGTGTTGGCATTTTCCATCTATTATCCTTTGTAGACCTTGGTTTGTGGAAAGATATTGTATAAATTTGGTTTTGTCATAGAATATCTTGGTTTCACCATCTATGGTAATTAAGAGTTTTGCTGGGTATAATAGCCTGGCCTGACATTTGTGTTCTCTTTGTCCAGGATCTTCTAGCTT
This sequence comes from Rhynchomys soricoides, assembly GCA_019843965.1. Taxonomy (NCBI): domain Eukaryota; kingdom Metazoa; phylum Chordata; class Mammalia; order Rodentia; family Muridae; genus Rhynchomys; species Rhynchomys soricoides. The sequence continues at coordinate 1,085,898 of JADRCH010000109.1, read as the reverse complement.
TCATAGTCTCTGGTGAGAAGTCTTGTATAATTCTGATAGGTCTCCCTTTATATGTTACTTGACCTTTTCCCCTTACTGCTTTTAATATTCTTTCCTTGTTTTGCGCATTGACTATTATGGTGTTTTGACTATTATGTGACAGGAGGAATTTCTTTTCTGGTCCAATCTGTTTGGATTTCTGTAGGCTTCTTGAATGTTTATGCTCATCTCTTTCTTTAGGTAAGGGAAGTTTTCTTCTATAATTTGTTGAAGATATTTATTGGGCCTTTAAGTTGGGAATCTTCACTCTCTTCTATACCTATTATCCTTAGATTAGGTCTTCTCATTGTGTCCTGGATTTTGTGGATGTTTTGGGTTAGGAGCTATTTGCATTTTGCATTTTCTTTGACTGTTGTTTTAATGTTTTCTATGGTATCTTCTGCACCTGAGATTCCCTCTTGTATCTCTTGTATTCTGCTGTGATGCATGCACGTATGACTCCTGATCTCTTTCGTAGGGTTTCTATCTCCAGGGTTATTTTCCTTTCTGATTTCTTTATTATTTCGATTTCCATTTTTATATCCTGGATGGTTTTTCATATCCTTTGCCTATTTGATTATGTTTTCCTGTATTTCTTCTTTAAGAGCTTCTAGCTGTTTACCTGTGTTTTCTTGTATTTCTTTAAGGGAGTTATTTATTTCCTTCTTAAAATCTTCTATCATCATTATGAGAAATGATTTTAAATCTGAGTCTTCCTTTTCTGGCTTGTTGGCCTATCCAGGGCTTGCTGTGGTGGGAGAACTTGGTGCTGATGATGCCAACTTGCCTTGGTTTCTGTTCCTTATATTCTTGCTCTTGCCTTTTGCCATCTGGTTATCTCTGGTGTTAGCTGGTCTTGCTCTCTCTGACTGTGGCTTTTCCCTCCTGCAAACCTTTTCATCAGTACTCCTTGGAGACCAGCTCTCTCGGAGAGGTATTTGTGTTTGTAGAGCTATGGTACAGGGTCACAGACAGAAACCGGAAGTATCCCATCCCGAGCTGTTTCTTGGTTCCTATGTCCTGATGGCTCTGCAAGGGTCCCTCTTGATTGAGGAATTTGAACCGATATGGTGGTCTTCCTGTGCTCAAAGGTGTGTCTGCATTCCTAGGAGACCAGCTCTCTCCTTGTATTGAGTATGGATACCTTTGTCACAGGATCAACTCCCCAGTCTCAGAAGGAAACCAGAAGGCCACTCCTCAGTCCCTGTGTCCTGAGGGTTCTGGGCAGGTCTCTCTGAGCAGAGGTGCTGGTCTTACCCCTGATCATAGGCTTGTTGACACTCCTGGGAGAGTAGCTCTTTCCCTGGGCTATTTGGGTATGGAGCCTTGTGGCACAGACCACAGGCATAAACCAGAAGGTTCTGTCCCAAGCTGTTCCTCTGTCCCATTGTTTTGCAGATTCCAGGGTGGGTCCAGCTTAGCAGTGGCTCCTGTCTTACCTCCACTCACAGGTTTGTCCACACTCCCTGGATGCTAGCCTTCTCCCTGTGCTATTTGGTTATGGAGCTTTGTGGCACAGACTGGGGACCCTGGCCGTAGAAGAAGACAGGAAGGTTGCTGTCCCAGGCTACTTGTAGGTCCCTGTGTCCTGGAGGTTCTGGTCAGGTCCCTCTGAGCAGAAGTACTGGCCTTACCCCCTGATCACAGGCCTGTCCACACTTCTGGGAAGGTAGCTATTTCTCTGTGCTATTTGGGTATCTCAGTTTTTATTATTTATTTACTTTATTATTATTTTTAAAGATTTGGGTGTGTCTTGCTATCTTCCTGTCTTCTAAATTCTTCTTTGGTCACTTAATCACATTCTTAACATTTTGTACCAGAGAGACTCTGATGGACTGAGCATGCTCTGATGCTTCTTGGGAAAATGCTACAGGTTGTAAAGTAATGTAACCTAGGTAAACCCTTCACATCAGGGAATGTGAAGAGTCAGAATTACCTTTCAAATGTTTTTTTTTTTTGACAAGGTCTTACTGTGTAGCCCCTGCTGGCCTGGGCTACTTACTATATAGACCAGATTGTCTTCAGACTACTTGGAAGAACAACTATAAAACTGCTTAGACAAATCATGGGGATTTCAATGGTTTCACAGTATTTAGGGTCTTCAAACATCTGAATACACATTAAGATATTAGGAACATTTAACAGAATCACAAAGCAGGAAATAATCCTTTAAATAATTTTTTTTTTGCCAGAAATGGAATTATTATTTTTTTGCTGGAGTCTCTAAGGAGATCAATACTTTTTGTTATTGTTGTTCTTATTTTTTTCTTTTGATACTTTATTTACATTTTAAATGTTTCCCCCTTTCCAGATCTCCCATTTAGACCCCCCCATCATTCCCCGCCCCCTGCCTCTATGAGGGTATTCCCCCACCCACCCATCCACTCTCGTCTTCCCTCCTAGGCATTCCCCTATACTGGGGCATCTAACACCTTCAGACCCAAGGGCCTCTCCTCCCCCTGAAGGCTAACAAGACCCTCCTCTGCCACATATGTGGCTAGCTCCATGGGACCCTCCATGTGTATTCTTTGGTTGATGGTCCAGTCTCTGGGAGCATCAGGGGGTCAGGCCAGTTGACACTGTTGCTCCTTCCATAGGGCTGCAAACTCCCTCAGCTCCTTCAGTCCCTTCTCCAAATCATCCCTCTGGGACCTCACACTCAGCCCTATGGTTGCTGTGAAGTGACTCTTGGATATTCCGAATTTTTGGGTTAATAACCACTTATCAGTGAGTACATACCGTGTTCATTTTTTTGTGACTGAGTTACCTCACTCAGGATGATATTTTCAAGTTCTATCCATTTGCCTGTGAATTTCATGAACTCATTGTTTTTAATAGCTGAGTAGTATATCATTGTGTAAGTGTACCACATTTTCTGTATCCATTCCTCTGTTGAGGGACATCTGGGTTGTTTCCAGTTTCTGTCTATTATAAACATGGCTGCTATGAACATAGTGGAGCATGTGTCTTTATTACATGTTGGAGCATCTTCTGAGTATATGCCCAGGAGTGGTATAGCTGGGTCCTCAGGTAGTATTATGTTCATTTTTCTGAGGGTCCACCAAACTGATTTCCAGAAAGGTTGTATCAGCTTGTAATCCCACCAGCAATGGAGGAGTATTCCTCTTTCTCCACATCCTTGCCAACATCTGCTGTCACCTGAGTTTTTGCTCTTAGCCATTCTGCCTGGCATGAAGTGAAATCTCAGGGCTGTTTTGATTTGCATTTGCCTGATGACTAAGGATGTTGAACATTTCTTTAGGTGCTTTTCAGCCTTTCAAGTTTCCTCAGTTGAGAATTCTCTGTTTAGCTCTCTTCCCCAATTTTTGATAGGGTTATTTGCCTCTCTGGAATCTAAATTCTTCAGTTCTTTGTATATGTTGAATATTAGCCCTCTATTGGATGTAGGATTTAAGATGAAGGATTTTGTTTTGGTTTTGTTTACTTGCAATAAAAATTCTATCAGATTATCTGTCACCTCATTTATAAAAGGAAAAATTTGCAAACAAGAGTAAGGTTCATATATTAGTAAATGTCTAGAGACAATTTATTTTAAACAATCTTGATTTTAGAATAGGAGACATAGCCCAGAAATAGAGCACCACCAACAAAACGCCCTGTATTTGAAAATAAAAAATCAAGCCTGTGCTCTCTTTCTTTCTCCTTCATAGCATCTTCTTTCATTGTTCTTATCTTTTTAGACATTTCCATGGATCCACCTAAATCTATGAAATGAGAACTTAACAATACAGTATTTTCTCTTTACCATGGGGTATAAACCCAAGTTCTGAATGCCTGAAGCCTCAGATAATACCAAACTCTATGAGCTCTCTTGGGCATATCTAAGCTATCAGTATTACTCTTCCTGCTCCTCTGGGACAATATAAAGCATAATAAGGGTGACCCAGTCCCAAGCACAGTCGTCCTACAGATTTTGATATGATAACCAAGATAGCTCTTCAGTGAGGAACAGGTGGGTAGTTTATGCAGTATGGATATGCTAGGTGAGGAATAATTTACATCCCAGACATGTTGGCAAAGGATGGCTTAGATTTCATGTTACTCAGAACAATATGCAATTTAAAATCTATGATTTCACTATTCCTAAAACCTTTGTACTTAATGTTTTTGGACCACTATTAACTATAAATAAGTAGAAGAATGGAAGGTGGAATCAAGCATAAAGGTGCTTCAGTATTTGATATCACGGACCTGCAAAGCACTTAGAACTGACATAGAGTGGCGATGGTTTAAAGATTAAAATATCAGGTTTCTCAAATTTTTCTTTTTGTTCTTTTAAGATATTGTTTTGCTCTAGCAGTTCTGGTAGAACTCACTATGTAGACCTGGCCTTTAATTCACAATAATTCTTCCATCTCTCCATTCCAAATGCTGGGATTACAGACCTAGGCCACCACACCAAGCTTCAAGTTTTAATTCCATTTTTAATTTCTCTCTCTCTCTCTCTCTCTCTCTCTCTCTCTCACTCTCTCTCTCTCTCTCTCTCTATATATATATATATATATATATGTATAAAATAATACAATATTTTTCTAAATATCATTGATTTGGTTAAGAGTTTTCTACAGTAAAGTATTTTTCACTTTGCCATCAGAAAACGGTTTCTGGAGGAAGACCTCACAACTATGAAAATGTTCTGTTTGTCATCAAAGTTTCACGTACTTGTTAGTGTGCACTGATAATCCTTAACTCTATCATACCAAGTGATAAAGGTAAAAGAAATGCTGGAGTTATAAAATCAAAACCCTATTTTTATAGGACATACTGTGTAGCACTCTTTTCACAATTCTAGAAAGAATTTTATAGATGATAAAAGTTTTAACTATAACCCAAAGAATAAATGATAGTGATTTGTGATTAAATGTACTTTGTAGTTCCATATATAAACATTTTGGTACTTTGACACCAGAACAGCCATTGAGGGGTTGGGGATGTGGTTCAGTTTGTAGAATGCTTGCCCAGAATTTGGAAAATCCTGACTTTGATCCTCAGCCCTGGATAAACCATCATCCCAGTCTTTGAGAGGTGGAAGAAGGAGGAGGAGCAGAAGTTCATAGTCACCCTCAGCTACATAGCAAGTGTGAGGCCAGTCTGAGCTACACAAGACCCTGTCTAAAAAATAAAAGCCCAGCCGGGCAGTGGTGGTGCATGCCTTTAATCCCAGTACTTGGGAGGCAGAGGCAGGTGGATTTCTGAGTTTGAGGCCAGCCTGGTCTACAGAGTGAGTTCCAGGACAGCCAGGGCTACACAGAGATACCCTGTCTTGAAAAACAAACAAACAAAAAAGCCCACATTAGGATTCTAAGTAAGAAATCACAGTAGTGGATAGCTGCTGTTGAGATTCATTAAATGCCACCCCAGGGATGGCTGCTTTGACTTGCTGAATGACTTCAGAGCCACATCAGAATCAAGGTCCTATTGCACTTCCTGTGTCTCCCCCTTCTGTAAAGCTTATTTTCGATGAAAAGAAATATAACTGAAATTTCATTAATCAGAGAAGACCAAGCTCACACTGCAGGAAGAAAGACAGACTGACTCAACATATTCTACATACACTGATGTGGATTCAGACGACACCCCACTATCTTCTATTTTGCTTTCATACAGTATTCTACAGAGGATCATACTCATCTTTCTGAAGGCCAGACTTTGCCCCAAGCTATTATATGTTCTCCAACTCTATTGAGTTACCTTAGACAAAACTAGCTCTCCTCTCCACCCCAGTGAACAGGATGTTTAAGCTCAACCATCTGTAGAAGCCTTTCAATCTCTTACTTTTTGTGTGTCCTTCATAAGACATCCACACAAAAATAAATGATGTGACCTTTCTCTGGCTTAATCTGTAAGTTTGTCCCAGTGAAAAGCTTCTTTTGCCTGTATTCTGCCCATGTGGAAGGGAACCTACTGATGCTCGCAGTTAGTCAGGTTGGCAGCATCACTTCTGAAAACAATGGGCAGCTTGTACAAAGCAAAATATTTTCTCAACTTTTTTCAATTCTTGATATTGAACCCAGGTAAACACTCTCATCCCTGAGCTGCACCCAATGTTTTTGCAGTATGCCTAAGATTGATAATTCTGAAATGCTGGTGTACATGAAACAGTGCAAGAAGTACTTAATCCAGGTGTTTTGATTGCCTGCAATTCTACCACAGGCTAAGACAAGAGAACTCTGAGTGTGCTGGGCAGGGTGGTACACACTTAAACCACAGCACTTGTGAGGCAGAGACAAGCAAATCTCTGAGGTCAGCTGGGTCTACATATCAAGTTCCAGGACAGCTGATACTGCATTGTGAGACTTGAAACAAACAAATGGACAAATAAACAGTTAAACAGTTAGACAAACAAACAAACCCATGGGTTAGAGCTACACAGGAAGACTCTGTCTCAAAAACTAAGCCAGAAATGTTCTTTCAATTTAAATCAAAGATATATAAAATTTGAATAATTGTAAATAGGTGTTTAATCCATGTGAAAGCTGTGCAGAATGTTTGATATACACCCTAAGATCAGTATATTTCATGCAGCATATCCTTGTTAGGTTTCTGTTGCTGTGATAAAATACCACAAGCAAAAGCAACTTGGGGAGGAAAGGGTTTATTTCAGCTCACAATGCTCAGATCACACTTCATTACTAAGGGAAGTCAGGGCAGGAACTCAAGACAGGAATCTGGAGGCAGGAACTGAAGCAGAGACCATGGAAGAATGCTGATTACGGTCTGATTCTTCATGGCTGCTCAGTTTGCTCTTTTATATACCCGAGGACCACTTTCCTAAGGGTGGCACTGCCCACAGTGGCCTGGGTTCTTCCAATATCAATCATTAATCAAGAAAATGCCACACATGCTTGCCTACAGGCCAATCTGCTGCTGATCTATTTTCAGTCGATATGTTCTCTACCCAGATGACCCTGGCTTTTGCCATGTTGACAAAATACTAACAAGTATTTTAACACAGTACCAGCCTCCTCATCAGATGTTTCTGATATGACCCACTAAATGTGCCTGACACCTTCCAGTTTTCTAGATAATAAAATAACTCATGCAAATGTCCTAAAGCCCCTAGAGGTGGTAACACGGGTTAGAAAATACCGTTCTGAGCTTTCTCACTAACAGAAACCTGTTCACTCCTCCTGCTCCAGCTTGCCCCAGTAATTGCATCATTAGTGATGATGACAGCATCAGCATCAGCATCAGCAACAGCAACAGCAACAGCAACAGCAACAGCAACAGCATCAGCACAGATACTAAATTTTTTCTTGGTGTTCCTAAGTAATTTCTTAGTGCCTTATGCCTTTTTAGTTCATCTAAATTGGTCTGTGGGTACACAATGCTTTGAAAATGTATTGAATTGAGGATTAGGGCTTTGGGAAAGTGAAACACCCCACCCCCAGATATATTTCTCTGGCATGTGTCTGTCTGTCTGTCTATCTGTCCAGCTATCTCCTAGCCTTCCTGTGTACTGAGATTTCAGCCATGTTCTACCATACCCTGATCTCCTAAGCTTATTTGGAATTGCTTATTCAGAGAAACTGCAGCCCTCTAAAGACACAAGACTGACTCTCAAAGCCATTTTGTTAGAGAAATATACATCTATAAAGGATGCTGTATTAGTGAAATAAATAGCCAGTAAGACATAAACAAAGTTTTTTATTTTATATTCACCTTTCTGCCTTGGAAAGATTTTTTTCACAGGAAGAAAAGATTGGGGTCTTATACTTGACCTAGAAATGACCACAGGTGGCTGTTACCTAGGAAACTTCATCTGTGTAACAAGACAAACTTCTGTGGCCTTCTCAAGCTCCTGCCTCTTTGCTTAACTCTATATAAACATCAATTTCAAGAGTCCTTTGGGTTTTCCTTTGTGTACAGTTCTTATGTTCCTACAGATGAACAATTTTGTTATGATTTTTCTGTATGAATTTATCAGCTGTTATTTATTTTGTAGCCTAAAATTGTTGAGGCTTCAGTGGGCAACAAGATTTTATTTTTTAAAGCTTTAGTTTCTTTAAACATTTTTGCAATTGTATCTGTTTATGTATGTGTGTGTGTGTGTGTGTGTGTGTGTGTGTGTGTGTGTGAATGGTAATCAGGGAATGTGTACTATGGGTATGTGTGGGGTTCTGAGGAAACTTGTGGGAATTGGTTATTTACTTCCACTATGTACGTCCATGGGATTGAACTCAGATCATCAGATTTGGTGGCAAGTGTCTTTACTTACTGAGATATTACACTGATCAAATTTTAAATGTAGTTTTTGACTATTAAATAAATGTACATAATGTTTTTGTCATATTTCTATTACCATCTCTTATCACCCTCACTCCCTCTGGACCCCTTTTTCTTCCAAACAAGCTCCCATTGGACCCCTTTCCAACTCTTAAATGAGTCACTGAGTTTAACTAAGGTTGCTGCCATGAGATTGGGTGTGTGTGTGTGTGGGGGTAAATCACAAGTGGCTACATCATTGAAGAAAATGATGCCCTCTTCCTGTGGAGCCATCAGATATCAATAACTCCTCAGTTGGTGCTGAGACCTTATAAGCTCCTCCCACATCTATTCTGGAATGTTGACAATTGGGGTTGAGACCTTGTAGGCTCCCCTCTGAATACATTCTGGAATGTTGACTGACTAGATCTTGTATGGGTCTTGTGCATGTAACATTAGTTGTGTAAGTGAATGGGACAGCCATGTCATGAACAGAAGAAAGCTCACTCTTCAGCCCTCCTCCCTGTCATCACTCTTACATACTTTCTGCTCCCTCTTGCATGAGGTACCCCACCTCAGCCAGGGCCTACAACTTCACCAGGTTTATAGTACTAGGTATGAATTCCCTCTTGTGCAGCAGATGTCAAGTCTAGTTGTTGTAGATAGGATTTATACTGTTGTGGTAAAACACTATGATCTGAAACATTTTGGAAAGAAAAAGGTTTACTTCATCTTATAGCTTGTAATCCATTACTGAGGGAAATCAAGGCAGGAACCTAGAGGCAGGAACTGATGCAGAGGACATGGAGGGGTGTTGCTAATTGGCTTCTTCATGGCATGCTCACCCTGCTTTTTTATAGCATATAAGACTACCAATCAAGGGATGGAATTGCCCATAGTGAGCTAGACCCTCTCACATTGTTAATCAAGAAAATGTACAATAAGCATGTGTACAGTCTAACCTGATGGGGAATCTTTCTCAATTGAGTTTCCTTCTTTGCAAATGACTCCCTTGTGTCAGGCTGGCATAAAAGTAGCCCACACAAAATTTAAAAAAGGGCTGGTTACCCATGAAACAGTCATATCATTGTTGCACCAGTGGGCACATCTTGCTTGGCAAGTCAGTATTGTAGCATATAGGGTCCACAACTGGGAAAGACTTCCAATTACTTTTTATCAGTCTGTGTATTGGAGGCTATCCACTGAGACCTTTGGCCAGGCCCATCGGGAGGGTTCAAGTGAAGGGGAGAGGGTGTGAACAGGGAGGGGGAAGTGCCTGGCTGGTGAGAGAAGTGCAGGGAGTTTCTGGTGGCAAAAGCTTCAGAAGAGCTTTCTCTTCCCAGGCAGTGTTACAGCTTTTGTGACCGATGAGATGATGGAGTAATTCTCACACACCTTTATTCCTTCTGGATAGGATCTTATATACAGTTTTGGAGTGGGTTAGATCTGACAGCACGTGCTTCCTACTGGCTTGGTCTGAGATGCCTTATCTACATGAGGAGAGGCTTGGGGGCCCTGCACCTATGTGAGTGATGGCCACAATTCTCTCTATGGGGGGGCTGTGGCTAAGTCACAGGGGCCTGGTGCTGGGATCAGGCAAAGCTACTACCATCACTTCAGGGCCCCCAGGGCTTCAAGCTCAGTCTTACCAGTCTTCCTCTCATGGTCTATCACCCCACAGCTTTTCTCCTTCAGCTGACTGTATAGCTACCACAGAGAAACATCTTAGTTCAATTCCAGATTGATTTCTTTATGTACTGCAACTAGCATGTGTGGTATCTTTAGCACCAGGCTCTTTCCATTTAGTTCAGGCCACTGTGTAAGTTACTTTTCTTGTTGCTGTGACAAACCTGATGAAAGAAACTTAGGGAAGGAAGGGTTTATTCTGGTGCACAGTTCTAGGGAACATTCCATTATGGCAAGGGATTCACGGCAGCAGGAGCTTAAGGCTGCTCACATCACATCTATAGTAAAGAAGTAGAGAGTATAAGTGCTCAGGCTCAGTTAACTTGATTTTTTTTATGTAGCCCAGGACCCAAACCTAGGGAATGGTGCCTCCTGCTACCCCCAATTTTAGAGTAGATTTTGTCACATCAGGGAACTAATAAAGATCATCCCTTATAGAAATCCTCAGAAGCTTGTCTCTTAGGTGATTCTTCCTTCTGTCTCATTGATAATACCAAACATCACAGTAATCAAGAGCAATGCCAATGACCTGTATGATTTTGGAGGACAAAAAGTAAATGTTAAAGATCTTTTCCTAATCTGTAGGTTGCCGTTTTGTCCTAATTACAGTGTCCTTTGCCTTATAGAAGCTTTGTGATTTTATGAGGTCCTATTTGTCAATTCTTGATCTTAGAGCACAAGCCATTGGTGTTCTGTTCAGGAACTTTTCCCCTGTGCCCTTGTGTTCAAGACTTTTTCCCACTTTCTCTTCTTTAGATTCAGTGTATCTGGTTTTATGTGGAAGTCCTTAATCCACTTGGACTTAAGCTTTGTACATGGAGATAGAAATGGATCAATTCGCAGTCTTCTACATGTAGACTACCAGTTGAACCAGCACCACTTGTTCAAGATGCTGTCTTTTTTCCACTGGATGGTTTTAGTTCCTTTGTCAAAGATCAAGTGACCATAAGTGTGTGGGTTCATTTCTGGGTCTTCAATTCTATTCCATTGATCTACCTGCCTGTCACTGTACCAATACCATGCAGTTTTTATTATTACTGCTCTGTATAACAGCTTGAGGTCATGGAGGTTGATTCCCCCAGAAGTCCTTTTATTGTTGAGAATAGTTTTTACTATCCCGGGTTTTTTGTTATTCCATATGAATTTGAGAATTCCTCTTTCTAGGTCTATGAAGAATTGAGTGGGAATTTTGATGGGGATTGCATTGAATCTGTAGATTGCTTTCAGCAGGATGGCCATTTTAACTATATTAATCCTGCCAATCCATGAGCATGGGAGATCTTTCCAGCTTCTGAGGTCTTCTTCGATTTCTTTCTTCAGAGACTTGAAGTCCTTGTCATACAGATCTTTCACTTGTTTGGTTAGAGTCCCACCAAGATATTTTATATTGTTTGTGACAATTGTGAAGTCTGATAGAGGGCTAATATCCAAGGTATACAAAGAACTCAAGAAGTTAGACTGCAGAGATCCAAATAACCTTATCAAAAAATGGGGAAGAGAGCTAAACAGAGAATTCTCAACTGAGGAAACTCAACGGGCTGAGAAGCACCTAAAGAAATGTTGAAAATCCTTAGTCATCAGGGAAATGCAAATCAAAACAACCCTGAGATTCCACCTCATAGCAGTCAGAATGGCTAAGATCAAAAACTCAGGTGACAGCAAATGTTGGTGAGGATGTGGAGAAAGAGGAACACTGGTGGGAATGCAAGCTGATACAACCTCTCTGAAAATCAGTTTGGTGGATCTCAGAAAAATGAACATAATAGCACCTGAGGACCCATCTATTCCACTCCAGAGCATATACCCAGAAAATGCTCCAACATGTAATAAAGACACATGCTCCACTATGTTCATAGCAGACATATTTATAATAACCAGAAACTGGAAACAACCAGATGTCCCTTAACAGAGGAATGGATACAGAAAATGTGGTACATTTACACAATGGAATACCACTCAGCTATTAAAAACAATGAGTTCATGAAATTCACAGGCAAATGGATAGAACTTGAAAATATCATCCTGAGTGAGGTAACTCAGTCACAAAAAAATGAACACGGTATGTACTCACTGATAAGTGGTTATTAGCCCAAAAGTTTGAAATACCCAAGAGTCACTTCACAGCAACCATAGGGCTGAGTGTGAGGTCCCAGAGGGAGGACTTGGAGAAGGGACTGAAGGAGCTGAGGGAATTTGCAGCCCCAGGGAGGGAGCAACAGTGTCAACTGGCCTGACCCATAAATACTCCCAGAGACTGGATCTCCAACCAAAGAATACACATGAAGGGACCCATGGTGCTGGCCACATATGAGGCAGAGGAGGGTCTTGTTAGCCATCAGGGGTAGCAGAGGCCCTTGGGCCTGAGGGTGTAAGATCCTCCAGTATAGGAGAATGCCAAGGAGGGAAGTTGAGAGTGGGTGGGTGGGTGGTTGGGGGAATACCCCCATAGTGGCAGGTGGAGAGGGGAGGGAATGGGGAGGTTCCAGTGGGGAGATCTGGAAAGGGGGAAACATTTGAAATGTAAATAAAGTATGAAAAAACAGTAAATGTTAGTTTCTCTACAGGAGAACATTGTAAAATGATATTATTCACCATACATACGATTCTGTGGAAGGAAAGTGTACTGGCTAGTTTTGTGTGTCAACTTGACACAAGCTGAAGTTATCACAGAGAAAGGAGTTTCAGTTGAGAAGATGCCTCCATGAGATCCAGTGGTAGCATTTTCTCAATTAGTGATCAAGGGGGAGGGCCTCTTATGAGTGGTACCATCTGTGGGCTGTTAGTCTTGGGTTCTATAAGAAAGCAGGCTGAGCAAGCCAGGAGAAGCAAGCAAGCAAACCAGTAAGTAGCATCCCTCCATGGCCTCTGCATCAACTCCTGCTTCCTGACCTGCTTGAGTTCCAGTCCTGACTTCCTTTTGTGATGAACAGCAGCTTGGAAGTGTAAGCAGAATAAACCCTTTCCTCCCCAACTTGTATCTTGGTCATGATGTTTGTGCAGGAATAGAAACCCTGACTAAGACAGAAAGGTAAAGATTAATGATCTCTGGAGCTGGAGAGATCACTCAGTGGTAAAGAGCACCAGCTGGTCTCTCAGAGTCCAACTCACGATCTCTATGGCTCCAATTCCAGGGCATTGATGCTGTCTTCTGGCCTCTGAGTGGGCCCGGCATGCATACAATACACACATACAATGCACACATACAAATGCAGACTGAATACAAAGCACTCATTCACATACAGTGAAAATTTAAAAATATTTAAAAATAAAAAAGGTTAATGATCCCTCAGGTAAGACTAGGAAGATGGGCATTTCCTGAGACTGCAACTGAGGTTCCAGACCCACTTCAGCCTTCTCGATCTCACAGGTGGAGATATCCTAAATTTCACTATGAAAGGTTTGGTTAATGAAATTACTAAGTTTAGATGACGGTGTACAACAGAAATGTGGTCAGATAATAGGAGTGTCTGTTAGAAAAATGTGTCTCTCCACAAGGAAATAAGAAGTATTATCAATAAACACTTTGGTGACTAGTAGTCCAGCTGTGGAGAACAAAGAAGAACATTCCTGCTTATATGCAATGGGATACACCTATGTAGTCCAGGCTACTCTAGAGGCTGAGGCAGAAGGATTGCTTGAATTTGGGAGTCTGTGGCAACCCAGTGAGATTCTGCTTCAAATCAAGAGTTTTTTGTTGCTATATTTGAGACTGTATTTCAATTACAACATTTCTTTTGTCCCTCTTCTTTCTCCAAACCTTTCCATTTACTCATCACTGCTCTTGTCAAATTCATGGCCTTTCTTGAACAGTCATTATTGAATGCATACATGTATTTGTGTGTGTGTGTATATGTATGTATTTCCTAGTATAAACTGTTGAGTCCATATAATGTTACTTCTAAGCATGTTTTCACAAATCAAGTCTTAAAACAAGTACAGAGTTAAAATTATTCATTATATCTTATCAGATTATAATAGTATAAAAATAGACACTGGTCGGAAGAGAAACCACAGAGAATATACAATACTTGGAGACTGATAAATACAGTGTTAAGCAAATACTACGCCGCTGCAAAAGTTAGGAAGGAGACACAGCATGGTAGTTCTGAGAGGACATGTATAGTTATGAGTGCTTATAATGAAACATCAGAGAGGTTTTAACCTAATGATACAGCGCAAGGTCTTATAAAAACAAATCAAGAGCAAGATAGATTGTAAGAAATAACCAGATTAAGACAAAAGGATCAAGGAGCAGCCTGGGACAGGAGCCTTCCGGTTTCCATTTGTGGCTGGGGACCAGAACCTGTGCCACAAGACTCCATACCCAAATAGTGCCAGGACAAAGCTAGACTCCTAGGAGTGTGGACAAGCTTGTGAGCAGAGGTAAGACCATCAACTCTGCTCAGAGGGACCTGTCTGGAACCCTCAGGACACAGGGACCAAGGGGTAGCCTTCTTGTTCCTTCTGGGACCAGGGAGCTGATCCTGTGCCACAGGGCTCCATAACCAAACAGTGCCAGGATAGAGCTGGTCTCCCAGGAGTGCCGACACACCTTCTAGCACAGGCAAGACCACCACTTCTGTACAATTTCCTGTCTTAAGAGGGACCTTCGCAGAGCCATCTGGACACAGGAACCAAGGAACAGCTGGGGACAGAATCCTTCTAGTTTCTGTCTGCACCCCAGAGCTGACCCTGAACCACAGCTCTCCAAACACAAATTGCTCTTGGAGAGAGTTGGTCTTCAAGGAGTACTGACACACAGGCATGCAGGAGGGAAAAGCCACAGTAGAGAGAGCAAGACAAGCTAACACCAGAGATAGCCAGATGACAAAAGGCAAGAACAAGAACATAAGGAACAGAAACCAAGGCTACTTGGCATCATCAGAACCCAGTTCTCTCACCAGAGTGAGCCCTGGGTACCCCAACAAACCAGAAAAGCAAGACTCAGATTTAAAATTACATCTCATGATGATGATAGAAGACTTAAAGAAGGAAATAATTCCCTTAAGGAAATACAAGAGAACACAGGAAAACAGCTAGAAGCACTTAAAGAGGAAACACAAAAATCCCTTAAAGAATTACAGGAAAACAAAATCAAACAGGTGAAAGAAATGGAAATAGAAACCATAAAGAAACACAAAGGGAGACAACCCCGGAGATAGAAAGCCTAGGAAAGATATCAGGAGTCATAGATTCATGCATCACCAACAGAAGAAAAGAGATAGAAGAGAGAATCTCAGGTGCAGAATATACCATAGAAAACAATGACAGAACAGTCAAAGAAAATGCAAAATGCAAAAAGCTCCTAACTCAAAACATCTAGGATATCGAGGACACAATGACAAGACCGAACATGTATAGAAGAGAGTGAAGATTCTCAACTTAAAGGGCCAGTAAATATTTTCAACAAAATTATAGAA
This sequence comes from Rhynchomys soricoides, assembly GCA_019843965.1. Classification (NCBI taxonomy): domain Eukaryota; kingdom Metazoa; phylum Chordata; class Mammalia; order Rodentia; family Muridae; genus Rhynchomys; species Rhynchomys soricoides. The sequence continues at coordinate 1,070,548 of JADRCH010000109.1, read as the reverse complement.
GAAAATGTCCCTAACCTAAAGAAAGAGATGCATGTAAACATTCAAGAAGCCTACAGAACTCCAAATAGACTGGACCAGAAAAGAAATTCCTCCTGTCACATAATAGTCAAAACACCAAATGCACAAAACAAGGAAAGAATATTAAAAGCAGTAAGGGAAAAAGGGCAAGCAACAGATAAAGGCAGACTATCAGAATTACACCAGACTTCTCACCAGAGACTATGAAAGCTAGAAGATCCTGGGCAGGTGTCATACAGACTCTAAGAGAACACAAATGCCAGCCCAAGCTGCTATACCCAGCAAAACTCTCAATAATCATAGATGGTGAAACCAAGATATTCTATGACAAAACCAAATTTATACAATATCTTTCCACAAACCCAGCCCTACACAGGATAATAGATGGAAAATGCCAAAACAAAGAGGGAAACTATACCCTAGAAAAAGCAAGAAAATAATCTTCTTTGAACAAACCCAAAAGAAGATAGCCACACAAACATATAAATAACATCGAAACTAACAGGAAGCAACAATCACTATTCCTTAATATCTCTTAACATCAATGGACTCAATTTCCCAATAAAAAGACATAGACTAAGAGACTGGATACATAAACAGGACCCAGCATTTTGCTGCATATAGGAAATGCACCTTAGTGTTAAAGACAAATACTACTCAGATTAAAGAGCTGGAAAACAGTTTTCCAAGCAAATGGTCCCAAGAAACAAGCTGGAGTAGCCATTCTAATATCAGATAAAAATCAACTTTCAACCAAAAATTATCAAAAAAGATAAGGAAGGATACTTCATACTCATCAAAGGAAAAATCTACCAGGAAGAACTCTCAATTCTGAACATCTATGCTCCAAATGCAAGGGAACCACATTCATAAAAGAAACTTTACTAAAGCTCAAAGCACACATTGCACCTCACACAATAATAGTGGGAGACTTCAATACCACACTCTCATCAATGAACAGATATTGGAAACACAAACTAAACAGAGATACAGTACAACTAACAGAAGTTATGGACCAAATGGATTTAACAGATATCTATAGAACATTTCATCATAAATAAAAGTATACACCTTCCTTCAGCACCTCATGGTACCTTCTCCAAAACTGGCCATATAATCGGTAACAAAACAAACCTCAACAGATATAAGAAGATTGAAATAATCCCATGCCTCCTATCAGATCACTATTGATTAAGGCTGGCCTTCAATAGCAACAAAAACAACAGAAAGCCCACATACACATGGAAGCTGAACAATGCTCTACTTAGTGATAACTTGGTCTAGGAAGAAATAAAGAAAGAAATTAAAGACTTCCTAGAATTTAATTAAAATGAAAGTACAACATACCCAAACTAATGGGACACAATGAAAGCAGTACTAAGAGGAAAACTCATAGCTCTGAGTGTCTCCAAAAGAAACTTGAGAAAGTGTACACAAGCAGCTTAACAGCACACCTGAATGTTCTAGAACAAAAAGAAGCTAATACACCCAAGAGGAGTAGAAGGCAGGAAATAATCAAACTCAGGGCTGAAATCAACCAAGTAGAAACAAAAAGAACTATACAAAGAATCAACAAAACCAGGAGCTGATTCTTTGAGAAAATCAACAAGATAGATAAACCCTTAGTCAAATTAATCACAGGGCACAGAAACAGTATCCAAATTAACAAAATCAGAATTGAAAAGGGAGATAAAACAACAGAAACTGGAAATTCAAAAAAAAAATACCAGATTCAACCACAAAAGCCTATACTCAACAAAATTGGAAAATCTAGATTAAATGGAAAATTTTCTAGACAGATACCAATTACCAAAGTTAAGTCAAGAATAGATAAACCATCTAAACAGTCTCATAACCCCTAAAGAAATAGAAGCAGTCATTGAAAGTCTCCCAACTAAAAAAACCCAGGACCAAATGGGTTCAGTGCAGAATTCTATCAGACCTTCAATGAAGACCTAATACCAATACTCCTCAAACTATCCCACAAAATAGAAACAGAAGGAACACTGCCAAATTCATTCTATGAAGCCACAGTTACACTGATACCAAAACCTCACAAAGACCCAACAAAGAAAGAAAACTTCAGACCAATTTCCCTTATGAATATCGATGCAGAAATACTCAATAAAATTCTTGCAAATTGAATCCAAGACCACATCAAAATGATTATACATCACAATCAAGTAGGCTTCATCCCAGGGATGCAGGGATGGTTCAATAGCTGAAAATCCATCAATGTAATCCACTACATAAACAAAGGGAGAGAAAAAAACCACATGGTCATTTCATTAGATGCTGAAAAAGGATTTGACAAGATTCAACATCCCTTTATGATAAAAGTCTTGGAAAGATCAGGAATTCAAGGAGCATACCTAAACATAGTAAATGCAATATATAGCAAACCAGTAGCCAACATCAACCTAAGTGGAGAGAAACTTGAAACATTCCCACTTAAATCAGGGACTAGGCAAGGCTGTCCACTTTCTCCCTATCTATTCAATATAGTACTTGAAGTTCTAGCTAGAGCAATTAGACAACAAAAAAGAGGTCAAAGGGATACAAATTGGAAATGAAGAAATCAAAATATCACTAATTGCAGATGATATGATCGTATACTTAAGTGACCGGAAAAACTCCACCAGAGAACTGCTACAGCTGATAAACAACTTCAGCAAAGTGACCGGATATAAAATTAACTCAAACAAATCAGTAGCCTTCCTATACTCGAAGGATAAACAGGCTGAGAAGGAAGTTAGGGAAATGACACCCTTCACAATTGTCACAAACAATATAAAGTATCTTGGTGTGACTCTAACCAAACAAGTGAAAGATGTATATGACAAGAACTTCAAATCTCTGAAGAAAGAAATGGAAGAAGATTTCAGAAGATGGAAAGACTCCCATGCTCATGGATTGGCAGGATTAATATAGTAAAAATGGCTATCTTGCTGAAAGCAATCTACAGATTCAATGCAATCTCCATAAAAATTCCAACTCAATTCTTCATAGACTTAGAAAGAGCAATTCTCAAATTCATTTGGAATAACAAAAAACCTAGGAAAGCAAAAACTATTCTCAACAATAAAAGGACTTCTGGGCGAATCAGCCTCCCTGACCCCAAGCTGTACTACGGAGCAGTAGTTATAAATACAGCATGGTATTGGTACAGTGACAGGCAGGTAGATCAATGGAATAAAATTGAAGACTCTGTAATGAACCCACACACCTACAGTCAGTTGATCTTTGACAAAGGAACTAAAACCATCCAGTGGAAAAAAGACAGCATCTTCAACAAATGGTGCTGGTTCAACTGGTGGTCAACACATAGAAGAATCCAAATTGATCCATTCCTATCTCCCTGGACAAAGCTCAAATCCAAGTGGCTCAAGGACCTCCACATAAAACCAGATGACACTGAATCTAATAGAAGAGAAAGTGGGGAAAAGTCTTGGGCACATGGGCACAGGGGAAAAGTTCCTGAACAGAACACCAGTGGCATGTGGTCCAAGATCAAGAATTGACAAATGGGACCTCATAAAATTGCAAAGCTTCTGTAAGGCAAAGGACACTGTCAATAGGATAAAATGGCAACCAACTGATTGGGAAAAGATCTTTACTAATCCTACATCTGAATGAGGGCTAATATCCAATATATACAAATAACTCAAGAAGTTAGACTCCAGAGAACCAAATAACCCTATTAAAAAATGGAGAATAGAGCTAAACAGAGAATTCTCAACTGAGGAAACTCTAAGGGCTGAGAAGCACCTAAAGAAATGTTCAACATCCTTAGTCATCAGGGAAATGCAAATCAAAACAACCCTGAGATTCTACCTCACAGCAGTCAGCATGCCTAAGATCAAAAACTCAGGTGACAGCAGATACTGTCGAGGATGTGGAGAAAGAGAAACACTCCTTCATCACTGGTGGGATTGCAAGCTGGTAGAACCACTCTGGAAATCAGTTTTGTAGACCCTCAGAAAATTGGACACAGTACTACCTGAGGACCCAGCTATACCACTCCTGGGCATATACCCAGAACAACTCCAACATGCAATGAGGACATCTACTCCACTATGTTCATAGCAGCCATATTTATAATAGCCAGAAACTGGAAACAACCCAGATGTCCCTCAACAGAGGGATAGATGCAGAAAATGTGGTACACTTACACAGTGGAATACTACTCAGCTATTAAAAACAATGATTTCATGAAATTTGAAGGCAAATGGATGGAACTTGAAAATATCATCCTGAGTGAGGTAACTCAGTCAGAAAAGAACATACATGGTATGTACTCACTGATAAGTGTATATTAGCCCAAAAGTTCAGAATACCCAAGATTCAATTCACAGACCATATGAAACCTAAGAAGAAGGAAGATCAAAATGTGGATTCTTCAGTGTTTCTTAGAAGGTTGAACAAAATACTCACAGGGAGAAATATGGAGAGAAAGTGTGGGGCAGAGACTGAAGGAAAGGTCATCCAGAGACTGCCTCACCTGGGGATACATCCCATATACAACCACCAAACATGGACATTCTTGTGGATACTAGAAAGTGCTTGCTGATGGAAGCATGATAAACTGTCTCCAAAGAGGCTCAGGCAGAGCCTGACAAATACAGAGACAGATGTGGGCAATCAACTGTTAGATTGAATGCGGGGTCCAGGATGGAGGAGTTGGAGAAGGGAATGAAGGATCTGAGAGAGTTTGCAGTCCCATGGAGAGAGCAACAGTGTCAACTTGCCAGATCCCCCAGAGCGCCTAGAGAGGGACCCATGGTTATGGCCACATATGTGGCAGAGGAGGGCCTTTTTGGCCATCAGTGGGAGGAGAGACCTTTGGGCCTGAGGGTGTTAGATGCTCCAGTGTAGGGGAATGCTAGGGCAGGAAGACGGGAGTAGGTGGTTGGGTGAGTGAGCACCCTCTTAGAGGCAGGGGGAGACGGAGTTGAATAGAGGTTTCCAATGAGGAAAGCATTTGAAATGTATATAAAGTAAATATCTAAAAATAAAAAAAAAATCAGATTATGGCAAAAATTAATGAAACAGACAAAAAGAACAATGAATCAAATGAGAAGGTATTTCTTTGACAGATAACACTGATAAAATCCTAGATAAATTAATTATAAGAAAGGGAGATAAGACTCAAATTAATAAATTAAAAGATGAATGGGAAAATTAAAGCAGATTCTAGTAAAATCCAGAGAAACAATACACAATATTTTAAAAACTTTTCAAAAACCAAAGTGGAATATCTAGAAAAAAAGAATAAATACTCCAAATTAAATAACCTGACAAAATTAAATTTAAAACATATAAGGAACTTAAATAGACTCATACTAGGCAATCAGTAGTCTAATGTCTAAGGGACCCAAGCATCTCACTTTATTCCACTCATGTTCAAGAATGATGTGTAAGATCTTTATAGAATAGTGTATGAGAACTTCACATGTCTACTAGACAAAGATGGAGTCTGACTTCTCTGCTCTTTCACATTGCTTCATGGGATTCTCTCCTGTGGAATATACTTCTCCAATGTATTCTGGGATTTTTGACCTGGTTCAGTTACTGCTGTAGCTTGTGGCAACATGACACCCTATCAGGACAGGAGGGTGAGTTGATTAGTTTGTGTCAGTGTCCTGAGTATTTCATTCGGAATACTAGGGAGGCAGAATGAGGGGAAAAAAGGCATATTCAGACTTCTCCTTGTCCCTTTGCAAGTCCATTCAGCAATTATTTACAGATTTCCCTTTATGCTTTGTAGCAGGAGACAAGGAGGCAGAGTGACTGGGTTCCCATGGCTACCACAATGGCCAGTGGTTGTTACAAACGACTTAGGTATGCAGTTAGATGCCTGGGTTCTTCTTCGGGTATTACTTCTTACCCACTGATATCTCTAGTCCTCAAGCCTCTCCAGAATGCAATACCAGTTGTCTATAGTATAGTGTGATTTTGATGGCCAACTGAAACAGGGCCAGAAGAAACAAACAAAATTCTCTTCCAATTATAAATTTAAGAGATGTTTACACTGACCTAAACCTTTCTTGGAGACCACATAGAAGAGAGACAAGTTTTAGGAGCTTGGGGCTCAGGTTTGAATCAGATAGTACATTTACACCATGCATCCCAGGGCAGCAAAAGTCTGGGTGTGACAGATAAGCCCTTGAATGAGGGCAGGATGGCTAAGAACCATTGCTTGACAATTGTCCAGCTGTCCCATTGTATTTTCAATCTCAAATGTTAACATTTAACTCTTGACCTTGGCTTTTGTCCACCATTTGCTCTCCCTGATCCTTCCCAGCTTTCTGAGGTTCATCAGTACAAAGTCACTCCTATTTTCCCACACCTGGTGTCTTGGTTGTTGCACTGTCAGGGACAGACACAGGGCTAGAGTGGACATAGCCCTAGCTTCTTAAAATTCTCACAAATAGGTGCTCATTACTTTATCAAATCTTCCAAGAATACAGGGCACTACATGGGATATTTTAGAGTATTATTGGCTCGCTCAAGTGATAGAATTGGAGAAAAAGAACTGGGTTTGGGGGTCAGTTGATCGATATGAAGTATGGGCTCTTGTCTTTTTCTTTAGGCTTTAGAAAAATGACTCTACCCATTTACAGTTCAGTTTGTTCATCTGAAAAGCAGGGTAACAATAGCTGCTAAAGTCATGTTCTAGGGCTACCCTGAGAGAGAAGGTGCGTTTGCTTTGTTCTCTCTTGGTGCATTCCCCATGATGCATTGGACAAAAGCATGTTTGCATTGCCTTGTTAAACAAAGGCAGTTGGAAGGAGAGTGGGATTTTATGTTACATATATACATATGTTTAATCTTCATAACAAATACCTACCTCTGTGATGGCAATTATTATATTTCCATACTTCTCAGAGAGATTAACTCTGAGAATGACACACTGCCAGGTAGCTTTGCCAAAACTCAACTCTAGGCCACTTGGAACTCTGGTTTTTTGTACAATACCTGCTCTCTCAGTTTTAGAGCAAGTGCAGACTTTGACTCTAGGTAGTTCATTAGTGGCTTCTCTGCTGGGATATGTAGATAAAAAGCAAAACAGCAACCCCCAAATTTATTTTCTCTATTTCCCCTCTTAATTCAAGCAGGGCTTCTGTATTTGAGAAAGGAAAGGACATGCTTAGTGGCAGTGTCAGAAAGAGTCAAAGTTGATGGTTCCTCAGACACCACATCTAAGTGGGTGTTTAATCCAGGAGCATTAGAAGAATGCCAACTGGCCAGACTGCCATGAGATTCCATAGGGACAGTAAATGTTCATCCTAATAGCCCTAAGCCAAAACACATGCCATTGGCAGACAGGCAGGCAGCTGAGTCTTTGAGTCCAACTAAGTGCACTGGCTCCTGAAAAACCCCTTACATGGTTGCTAGCCAGAGTCAAGGCTGTGTAGACTTAAAGGAAGCTGTTAAAGGGCAATGCAGAGAGCCCAGGAAGCACTGTGTTGAGTGGAAATGTGGTTCAAGCCTCTAGACATTTTCCTTTCAGGGGTTGTGACAAGGCTTAAGAATATGGGAATTTCAGATCTGCCAACCACCTGAATTGTAGGGAAATAGAAAAAAGAGTAGAGGAGATGTTTCATAGAACTTGTTGTTATTAAACTTAGCTTTTAAAAATAGTTTCCAAACAAAATTAGCTCTGGGCACCTGCTGGAGCTTAGTATGTTTGTTGATAGACTTGTTCATTATCAGGAAAATAGCATTTGACAACAAGACATAAAACCAGTTCATTCATCATAACCCTCCATCTTTGTGGTTTGTTGCAAAACCTGACATTCTTAATCTTTTCCCAAAACATGCTTATACTGAACTATTCAGATAAAGAAAAATGATGTTTGATATCTTGAAAGAATGAGCCAAATTATTGGCTCATAGCCTGTCTGAAAAAGGAAGAGGAGAAAAGTAGGAGACATTGGGTAACATGATATATTAATTACTTTATAAAAGTTTCTAATTCCTATGCCAATAGTAATATTATCATATGGCCAGACTCTGGGGATGCATGATTTTATTAGATGGGTTTACTGAGTGATCTCTGATGTCATCTTGCTTATACAAAATATGTTTCAAGTGGTTCAGACGTTTTGTTTCCATTTACGTGACATTCATTATGTGACCGAAGAAACATAGATGATTAAATGAATAATAGTTAACAAATAACAAAAATCACATTATAAAGACTTTGGTGTTTTGCAATATTCATGAGCTGTTTGGGCTTTTTCCAGCTCAGACCTTACCTATACTCTATTTATTGTCTTCATTTTGTTTTGTTTTGGTGATGTTGTAAATGAAGGGAGGGGCTCAAACATATTAGGTGAGCAATCTATCTTATCTATATCTCCAGTACCCAGAAACCTCATTTAATGTATTGTGCCTCTCCCCCAACCCCTGTAGCCTGAACAGCTTTTAACTCACTGAAGTCCTGCCTCAGACTCCTGAGTGGTTGGGTTACAGGCATGGGCCACAATTCCTGACTTTACCTATAGTTTAGCCTGCACTGGCTATCCCACACGAACTGAGATAGACACCTGTTCTCTCACTCATACATATGTTCTCCATAGTAACATGGATTTGAGAAGACTGTCTTCCCATCATGAGAGTATATATTATTGAAAAAAGCTACAAGTGATTCACTAGTGGTTCACCCTACCCTCCTGAGTAATTTTGAATAATTTAACTTCTCAAAATTAAGGCAGAATATTGGATGTCCAGATAGGTGTGATTGTCATGACTACAAGGACAGAGATGACTTGTCCACTCTTTGATTGCCACTTGTTTAATATCTGGTACACAAATGGAGATGCTATATTCAGTTCTGATATTCTTGATAACAGCTCTGTAAAGTGGTTATTAATAGACCAATTTTATAAATAGGGACAGAGGATCTCAGAGTCTGTGTGTTTGAAAAAATGATAGAATTTGAATTCAAGTCACCATGACTCCAAATAATGTTCTTTTTAAATACAAAGTGGGAGAAACAAGGTTAAGATCAGGTAAAAGGAGATGTTTTCTCCAGTGAGTGACCTAGGGCATGGCAGACACACGTTCTGAATCCTGAGGCATAAATGTTATGTAGAAAACCCCTCATTATCCCTAAATGAAGAGATGCAGGTCATAACTTGCAGACATTCTATAACCCTCTTCCAAACAGGTGTGGTTTAAATGAGCCCAGCAGGGCACAGATTGCCAAAAGGGCTGGTCAGATTTAACCATTTTTAGTGTGTGAACTCTCTGTTGAGAAAAGTTCTTTTGCCATGGAAAGTTTAAAATAAATATCTTTTAATAATATTTGTGTTATTATTATGTGCATGAGTGTTTTAACTGTATGTATGTGCACCAGTGGAGGTCAGAAGAGAGAGTCAGATCCCTTGGAGTTCCAGATAGTTGTGTGCTACCATGCTGGAGCTGTGAACTAAACCCAGTCATCTGCAAGAGTAACGAGTTGTTCTTCACTGTCGATCCATCTCTTCAGCCCCAAATAAACACTTTTTTTTTTTTTTAAATATGAGAAGCCTTGGTAATTCTCCTTGTACTACACAAATTCTTCTGTGTTTAAATGAAAAAGTATTTTTTTTCAGTATTTCCTATCAGCAATTGCAATGAAACTAGACTTATCAAATAAAGAAAAGTATTTTGGTAGACTTAATACATCTGTGATCTAGTTTATTGACAGCAGTTTCCGGTGAACTTTGGCATAATTTATCTGTGTTATTATTTAAGGATACAAGTGAGATCGAAGCATGTGGTTAGTTGTTTATCTTATACAATAATGTGTTGCTTGATGGGGAAATGTTTAGCTAAAGGTCTTTCTAAGATTTTGTCACTGTGAACTACAGATAAATATAAAGTAATAAGAAAGAGCACACCATTGCATTATGCATATTGTCAGAACACATATGTGGATTGGACTTATTTCAAAAGAGCACCAATCAGTTTAGACTTTGGTATGTTACACTTCATCACTCTGGGTTTTTGGTGAGGCAGAACATCATGTTAGAATGACCCATATAATAGAGTTACTTATCACCTGACATCCAGACACACACTAAATATGAGACTGTCTATATGCTTTAATTGATGAAGCACTGAGTGAGGAACAGACCTTGTCTTTGAACTTGTGTTTTAGTTGGGAAAGTGGACGGATCTCAGCAGCAGGCTGATGGCACAGCCATAGGATAAATGGAAAAGAAAGTAGTAATAAAATTACTCATAGGGCAGGGTATAGCTCACAAGGGAGAAGGACGAATCTGGGAGCTAGGTAGACCTGGCTTTGGAAGGGCTGATGAAAGGGGAATACTATACTTTTGGAATGGATGGTGACAGAGCTGGGAGAGCAGAGCTAGCATCTTATATTGAGGGATATAGAAACTCCCACCCTCACTCTCATGCCCTCTGTTTACTGCTCAGAGATTTTTTTTACCATGGGATCACCACCATGGGCTGGAAGACAAGGAAGGTCACTGCTCTAGTTTGTGGAGGCAGGAGATGGAGTGGAGGAAGGAGCAGGGAATGTGAAGAAACAAACAAGTTAAGCAGAGTCTGTTTCCTTCACCTCAATACCTACTTTCATACCTAGAAGACATGCAGTGAAGTTTGTGTCCTAATACAAGGAGCACACAGCTCTCCATCTGTCACCATATCATTGATAGTATGCTACCAATTTCACCACATACTCAGCTAAATGCTAGACTGTTAAGAATCATCATTATCCTTCATTTAAGGTAATGAAGATCTGAGGGAGGAAGGAAAGATAAAAAATTATTACCGTAAAATGTAGCTACTGTATTTTCTTCCTGATTGATCTTAACAAGACTTATCTTATAATTGCTTTTATTCAGCAATCATTTGCCTCAATGTCTGCTGGCACTTTCCCTGATGATTAAGACCAAATGATTATGCCCCCTCAAAGATTGTGTGTTGAATCCCTACTCCCATGAGATAATATTTGGAGGTAGAGCCTTTGAAAAATGATTAGGTTTAGGTGAGGTTCTGGATCTTCATGAATTATGGTATTATTCTCATTGTTCAGAGTGATAAAGGGGAGTATTTCAGCTCCATGCCTTCTGCTACATGCTGATACACTAGAAGTCTTCTAGAAGACAAGTATACTGATGGCTGATGTCAGGCTTCCGGCTCCTAAAGCTGTGAGTTGAGTAGCTCAGTGTCTAAGCCAGCTGGGCGTTGGTGTTCCATCATTGCAGCCTGGACTAAGCAGAATGTTTTACCTGAAAAGAAAAAAAAACTGAAAAAAAGACCCAAACATTATTTTTCTGGTGGGACCTGAGTCCTTGGGTGTTTTGTTCCCATTGTGTAGCCTAATCTAGTTTCCTCCTGGTAATTGAGCTCAATCACCCTGGCCAGCAGAGTGACTACCTTCCTCTGTCTATTAATTCATAGACATAAGAATACCAGCAAGGCCAAAGGGCAGTCTCAGGATTCATCAGAATGAAGACCATGTGTCCTGGTAGAACCATGCTTCCCTTGGTACTAAGGTTCCCAGGCCTATTACTGAGTCCAGAGTTGATAGAACACAGAATTCCTCCGAGTTGTTTACACAAGATTTTTTAAAATAAAAAATGCTGGTGAATTGTAAGAGGAAATGTTGCCACCTCTCTCTTTGCTCATGGACCTATACATTCCAGCTGTGGAGAGATAGGCTCACACCATGGTTTGAGATACATGCTGTATCTGGTAGGCCAGCACCCAGCCTCACCTTGTGTGGTTTCCCAGCTGTCTGCAGTAGCTAATTTTTCAGCGGTCATGCTACCTTTATATCAAGCTGGTTGGTTTGGGAAGTTAACACCGGTGAACAGCACAAATGTAACAAGCCTATTGACTTCTTTTGCTTTAACAGATCCCTTCTATAGGAAATCACTGGCAATAACTAAAGCATCTTGTAAATCCACAAATGGAAAATAGGCAGGAAAGGCAAACCGATACCCAGAATATGAAGCTAACTATAAAAGCACATTTTCTATTATGGAAGGGGACCATTTTAACTTATCTGCCTTTTATGACCAATTGGACTCCTGGAGAACTGTCATATCTGGGAGTTGGTGTTGGCTTTTACTATTGGCTGGTTGGTCAGTCATAGGTGGGCAGCTCAGTAAGTTTTGTAAGACCCCTGTGTAAACTTCATGGCAGGGCTTATCTGGGCCCATTAAACAAACAGTGGGTGAAGGGCAATGTATCCTTTTGACTGCTCAACATCTCCTCAGAACTAATAATCCTGTGGATGCCTACATGCTTAATAACCACTCTAGAAGAATAACTTCTCTTCACTCAACCTTGTCGCCAAGTTTCTGATTTTAGATTTTCTTGCCTTTCCCCTTACAAGCCCCCATGCTATTAGCTCCTGACCAGGATCAGCATAACTCTACAATCCAAAAATTTTCCCTTTCTTGGGAAGTGAGTAATCAGATGTATGTCTCAAAGTTCTGCCTTGAGGTTCACATTAACTAATGCTTTCCTAGGAAGCCTGAAAAAAAAAAACAAAAACCACACTACAGACCCATTTGTTGCCAGCTCCAGGCATTTTCCTTCTGTCTTACCTAGAAACAGGGAATCCATAAGAACTCATACCTAGACTGAGAAAGACATGGCCAAACATGAGTGTGTGTTGCAGGGTATTTGATCATACTCTGCACTCTGAGATTGTATTATTTCCTGAAAAAAAAAATCTGTTTTTAGTTGTGGAGTGGCTCAGCCATAACATACACCTTTAATCCAAGAGCTTTCTGCTTGAATATTGTAAACAGGATTAAATAATAGGTCAAGAGGCCAGAGCAAGCAACCAATTGACAGGACGTGAACATAGGATTATTTAGAACAAAACAGAGTAAGAGGAAGTCAGGAGGACAGATAGAGATGTGCAGGAAGTTGAAGAGAGGGACATTTAGTTTGAAAGAGATTTTTTGAGATGGTGTGAGAGAGAGGACTCCTTCTGGAATGTCAGCTGAGGTGGAAGGTCAGCTGGGTGCTTTCTCTGCCTCTCTGAGCTGGCAGGCTTTCACCCTAGCATCTGGATCCCCAGTCTTCATTGGTAAAATTGAATGATTGAGATTTTGTTAAAAAACAAGTACTAAGGACCTTCAAGCCTCCTTTCTATGCCTTCTGAACATGCTTGGCTCTCCTGTGTTAGGCCATTTTTCACTTAGAGTGCACAATCAATTTTATGATTTTTGATGCATTCTGTGGAATAAATAGCAAGTTAATATTATTCATTAAAATATCAATGGAATAACCACTACTTGTTTTCCAGACCCAACTGATGACAGACATTTAAGGACAAGTCATCTGATGGCCCACATTTAGTTTACCAGGACTAAGGAACAAGTCAAGAGCTTCAACTGGTAGAAGATATGACTTGTTGGAGGCTCCTTTGTAGTATGGGCTGGATGATCTCATCTATGAATTCCTTTCAAGATGAACAGTTAGATGGACAAGTTATGAACCAGCAAAATCAAAGAGAGGCAGAATAGAATCATGTGACCGAGAGTTTGGTGCTAGTAGATTGTGAGGCGGCTACTGAGGACCTTGAACTCAGGAAGGTACTAATTTCTTCTTGTGAGAGGAGTTGTCTTATATCTTTAAGGAAATATATTTGTGTGTCTTCTGGTTTTCTGCAGAGTGCTTTGCCTTAGAATTTCATATATACTTTGAAATTAGAATTTTCATTGAAAATATAATTAATTACATATTGTATTGTTTCTCATAGTAGGCTTGTGACTTTTTTCTATCACTCCACCAATTTATCATCTCTGAGAAAAATGTCTTTTTTCAGATCATGTGCCTTCTCTTTACATTTAGTTTATTCATTCTCTCATTCTCTACTCTTTGAGTGCATGGAGGCACTAAAGTGAGAATTGGCTTCTCTTTGGCTATTTGATTTCCATCTTTGATTTTTGAACCTATTTGGATTCTTTGCCAAATAACTTCCTCAGAAACAATTACCTCAGTTCTTTGAGTGAAATGTTAACGCAGAAATCTCCTATCTGTTAACTTTCTATTTTCCTTCACACATATGGAAGTATCTTGCCTAAGTTATATGATGTATTCCATAGATAATGAGCCTTGCATTTTTATGAGTGCATGGTGTCATTAAAATGTGTGAGATTCAGTTTAGTCAACATGTACAAACTTGAAGAATGGTCAGATGCTATCAACAGAGGGAAGATAAGATTATCTTCTACAATGAAGTGCCATCCATTGTGAGCCCTTGTTTCCATGTGTAGAAATGAGAAGTTCTGTTGTTCTTTGACAAGAGCAGGTCATGCTAAACCAAAAGTGCCATCTGGGCCCAGAGCCCAGGGAGAGGGAAAGGCAGAACAAACAACAGATCAAAAGTTTGGATCAGGATGGTGTGTCTTTGATTTCAAAGACTGTTCCGTGCCTGGATCTGTTTGTAGAAGGTGGAACATAATGATAATGGGTCTTAGTGACATACAGAGGAACACTGAGTTACCAGAGGAGAAGGCAAAGGTGATTAAATTTGAGATTTCCTGTAGAAGCCCTGAGAAAATGCAGGTGATGTTCAACCATGGAGTGGGGATGAATTTGAGCCCTCAGGAGCTGAGGCTTGTTATATTATCCTCATAAGGGAGGAGAAGGGATGAGTGCTGTTCACTCTCACTCTCTCACAGTCTTGAGAACTGCAAACTACAAAGGTGGCTAGCTTCCCTAAGGCTGTCCCAACTTCATTTCAATCCCCAATATTACCTTGACAAGCACACTCTACATTAGAAACACGATGTTAGTCTAAGAGTAAGACAAAGTTCTGTCAGGAGCATGAGTCAGGGGTTTTGTTTTCAAAATCAAAATGGAGTGATGGGTAAACATGTATCATGTTCTCCGGTGGCATCTAGAAATATTGAGTAAGCTTGAATTACTAATTTTAAAATAGATGCTGGGTAAGGAGGCCTCTGCAGAGTTAGTCCGGCTCTTTTAGCTTCTGATGAAGCATTCAGCCTTGTAACCAACAGTTAGCTTAGAGGCTATGGAAGAAAAGAAAAGAAAACTAACCTGTCCTGATACACTTGTCAAGCAGTCTTCTCTTACATATGAATTGACTATTATTCCTTTTTTCAAAATAATATCACTTGACTTTAATTTTTCCATATGTGTGTAATATCTGGTTCTAGAACACATCAATTTCTAATGCTATTTAAAAAAAATTGTCTTATTTATGGGGACTTCAGATGAGGGATTTTAGTCTGCAGACTTGATTTCATCTCTGAATGAGCTGTAATAAAGCACATTCATGTAGCTTAAAGTAAGGACCTCAGTTCAGTTCATCTGTCAAGTTACATTTGTTCCAATCTTTGATCCAAGACTTGTACTATGAGCAGATGCTAATCTGTAGCAACCCCTAGTCTACTGCTGCTGGGTCATGCTTTAATGTGACCCTTTAAGGCCTGTGGCATACAGCTTATAAGATGAGAGAGTGGAAACCCAAAGAGGTGATTTAGTTTAGTCCAACAGATAGCAAGAGACTACCAGGGTCCATTTCTCTCTCTGTCTTACCATGACAGCATCTACCTTTCATTAAAAGGCATAAGGTAACAATAATGAGAAATGTCTTAACTGAGGGATATCAGCAAAATATATTCAGCACTCCCAGCAAATCATGAAATCAGTACCTGCTGATTAAGAAGGATAAGTTAGCAACAAATCATTGAGCTGACGGCATTTTCAATTTCATTTTGTTGCCTTGTCAATAAGATTTATTCTAGGAGAAATTTGTGAAGTGTTAGTGTATTTTTTTCCCAGCGGGCTGTATGCATAAATGGCATGTACATATTGAAAAACACTCCACAGTGTTGGCAAGTTGCAGGTCTATTTTGAATTAATTTTTCTTGTAGCATTTAACTGAGGCTTATTTTCATATAAGCAGTAATTACCAAAAATGAGTGCCTCTGAAGGTGAATGTTGCTGCTGGTTAGAGAGAATCACATATATTATGTGTCATGCTTTGATTGCTTGCTAAAGTTATTTACAAAAATATTTCCCAACAATTATGATAATGTGGGATTCAAGGTCAATAAATGCTGAGTGGAAATGGTTTAAGCTGTGGTAAAATCCATATTGTTTTGTATAAGAAGCATTTAACAAATATATATATGTATTTTATATATAAAAATAAATATAATATAATATTATATTATAATATATAATATATTATATTTAATAATACATATTTATATAAATATTATATATTATAATATATAATATATTTATATTTAATAATACATATTTATATAAATATTATATGTAAATAATATTTATAAATATATATATAAAATAAACAGTTGGGAAACTGAAAGAGGGATGTAGAAAAAAAATATTTAGAATTTTAGTTGAGATGTTTTAAATATATGAGTTCCAGAGGACTTAAAAGTCAAACAATGTTGTCAGAATACAATGAGATGTTTTAGAGAAAGGAGCAGCATGGAGCGTGTTCAGCAGGAGCATTGCATTCTTGTATAGATGTCTTGTGATATATGTTGTGCTAAAAACCTGATAAACCTATTGTAACTTGAAAAATCACAAGTCAGAAATACATTGGATATGCCAAACTTGCAAACACTATAGTTTCACCCAATCTTCTTTAAGTATGTTTTGAACAGTTACATTAGCCCACAGTTGAGCAAAAGCATATAGCACAAATCTCACTTCATACACAATGAAGTATTGATGGTCTTGTGCAATGTACTGAATGATGTATTAACGTGTAAACTGAGCATTGTTCTGATTCTTTTAAGACAAAATCATTATCAATTATAGAACAGAACAGGTGTCAGCTTGTAAATCATAAAAATAACAAAAATCTGAAGTTAAACCTTCATAAATAGGGGACCATGTGCACTCACTTCGAAGGCTGTTGCTCCATTACCTTGGTATAGAGTAGTGTGCAATACTCCCCTCCTCCAGGGTCATAAGATAACAACAAACTGTTTGGTATTCATCTCTGACTAATCATTATTTCGGTTAAGTTCTTACAGGCAAGAAACACAAGTGCCTTTCTCAAACCCCTTTCTAGTTGGTCACTGCAGGTGGTCAATGCCAGGCAGCAGACTGAAGGAAACACTTTAAAGAGCCAAATTGGAGGGACTGCTCTGGTCCATATGGCATGGGAACCACTCATTAGATGACATTTTTGCTGTTATTTATTTATTTGTTTTTACAGTACTTGGAATTTAACCCATGGTTTTATGCATGCTAGGAAAGCATTCTACTGTACCACTGAGCTACCTCACTAGATCATCCAGATGACTTTGTGAATAACATTCCAAGTTCCAAGGAGGTAGATATGACTACCCTGTACTTTTTTATATTCCAAGAAACCCTTCCTATGATGAATTTTCCCTTTCTGGTGAAGAAGCAGGTTCAGATTCCAAACCCCTGTGCAATTAGGACACAAGTCTGTAACCCAGACTCTGCCAGTTAGATATTCTTGCAAATTTCCAGCCTTGAAGACTATGAGAAAACATACTGGGAAAGGAGCGCTCACTCTTGTTTTTTTTTTGGTCATTGTAAATATTTTTATTATTATAAAAATCGTTAATCTTGCAACATATAGTACAAGTATGTGAAGCAGCTGCTGAATTAAACATACATGAGTCTAACATTTTAGTAACAATCTGGGGACTTTTAGAATTGTATAGGATAAAAATGAGATTTGTACTCCAGGCAGATGGAGAATTAAAGGGCTGGGGTAAGTGGGTGAAGTTTAAAAAGGAAAACAAGCTTCTGTGCACGTTAGATTCTCAAGATTTTCCGTTTAAACCTGTACCAAGCTTTTTTTTTTTTTTCTTCCTTTCATTGTTTCTTTCTTTCTTTCTTACTTTTTTTCTTTCTTTCTTTCTTTCTCTTAAAAAAATTTCCTACTTTATTTACATTTCAAATGTTTCCCCCTTTCCAGATCTCCCCTTTAGAACCTCCCCATTTCCTCCCCCCTCCCCCTGCCACTATGGGGGTTATTCTCCCACCCACCCATCCACTCACTCTCGTCTTCCCTCCTTGGCATTCTCCTATACTGGGGGATCTAACAATCTCAGGCCCAAGGGCCTCTCCTCCTCCTGATGGCTAACAAGACCCTCCTCTGCCACATATGTGGCCAGCACCATGGGTCCCTCCATGTGTATTCTTTGGTTGGTGGATCAGTCTCCAGGAGTTTGGGGGTGGGGGGAGGTCAGGCCAGTTGCCACTGTTGCTGCCTCCCTGGGGATACAAACTCCCTGAGCTACTTCAGTCCCTTCTCCAAGTCCTCCATCTGGGACCTCACACTCAGCCCTACTGTTGCTGCGAAGTGACTCTTGGGTATTTCAAACTTTTGGGCTAATAACCAGTTAACAGTGAGTACATACCATGTTCATTCTTTTGTGATTGCATTAGCTATACCAGCATTTCCTTGTGTGTGTGGTGTGGTGAGGATTTCCTCATCTGGTCAGCTGTGTTGGTGCAAATTGATCTTTATTTTTCAAAAGTAAGCTTTGTATCTGGTTTGCAGTTCTTCAGAAATGTATGAGCACCCCAACATTTTTTTACTAAGCAATGTTTCCAGTTAATTAGCCACTTAACTTTTGCTGTCTATAACTAAAGGCTCCTTTCCTCTGTCCTTTGTTTTGTGTTGTGGATTGAGCCTCTGACCTTCTACTATCTCACTGAGCTACAACCCCAATTCCCACTTCGAACTCTTGTAATCAAATAATCTGCTGAGATTGAGCTCTTTAGCATAGTTCATCTTCAAAGAATACCTTCCATTTCCTTATATACATTAATGGAGAATTTAAGGCTGAATTAATCCACCTACCCAGTCATCAAATATTATCAGGTGTCTTGAATGTATAAAAACTGCATTAGGCTCTGAGGACTGAATAGAGATGATTCCTGTCTCCAGGAATTTGAAGTCTTGTAGACAAGCATTAATATATAAACTAATTGTCTTAGTCAAGGTTTCTATTCCTGCACAAACATCATGACCAAAAAGCAAGTTGTAGAGGAAAGAGTTTACTCAGCTTACTCTTCCACATTACTGTTCACCACTAAAGGAAGTCAGGACTGGAACTCGAGCAGGTCAGGGATCAGGAGCTGATGCAGAGGCCATGGGGGGATGTTTTTTACTGGCTTGCTTCCCTTGGCTTGCTCAGCTTGCTTTCTTATAGAACCCAAGACTACCAGCCCAGGGATGGTACCACCCACAAGTGCCCCTCCCCTCTTGACCACTAATTGAGAAAATGCCTTACAGCTGGATCTCATGGAGGCATTTTTCTCAACTGAAATTCCTTTCTCTGTGATAACTTCAGTTTGTGTCAAGTTGACACAAAACCAGCCAGTACACTAATGTACTGTGACAGAGGGATGAACCAGATCTGACCTCTGCGTGTGATCACAATTGACAAAATGCTGGCAGGACTTGAGAATGAAACAGCTATGGGTAATTTATATCGGAATTATTTGACATATGAAAGTAATCTCCTCTTCCTCCTCCTCCTCCTCCTCCTCCTCCTCCTCCTCCTCCTCCTCCTCCTCTTCCTCCTCCTGTTCTTTTTCTTCCTTTTCTTTCTATCTTGAGACAGGATCTCACTATATAAGTCAGATTAAGCCTCAAACTCATGATTCTACTACCTTGCCTTTCAAATGCTGGGATTCTTGGCATACACTACCATGCTCAGCTGAAAAGATTTTTCTTCAAAATTGGTAGGGACATAAGGAAAGTCCAAAGTCAGTCCAGACCGAGTAACTCCTTGGCATGAAGTTCTCTATGTAGACCAGTTTGGACATGATACAAGTTAGAGTCATCAGAAAGAAAGGAGCTTTAGTTGAAAAAATGCCCCCACGAGATCTAGCTGTAAGGCATTTTCTCAATTAGTGATCAACAGGGAGGGCCCAGCTCAAGGGGGTGGTACCATCTCTAGGTTGGTGGTCCTGGGTTCTACAAGAAAACAGGCTGAGCAAGCCATGGGAAGCAAGCCAGTAAGCAGCATTCCACCATGGGCTCTGAGTTAGCTCCTGCCTCCAGGTTCCAGCCCTGCTTTACTTCCTGTCCTGACTTCCTTCCATGATCAACTACAATGGAGTAAGCTGAATAAACCTTTTTTTCCCCAACTTTGTAGCAGCAATAGAAACCCTAACTAAGACAGCCTCATAGAGATCTGCTGACCTCTGTTTCCTAATTGCTGGGATTAAAGTTGGGCAACACCACCCCAATCTGACCACATTCTTGTCTTTCTTACATTTTTTGACAACTGATATGGACACTAAAGCTTGTAGATAATTTGATACTGGAGATGTGACCAGGGTTAGAGAGTGTAGATACTCACTTAATATTAATAATTATTTGACTAAAGGACAAAAGAAGTACACAAAACAAATTCAGGCTCCATAGTATTGGACCACAGGTTTTCTAAATATTGCTTCAACCAAAACATCACTTTCTCCATGGCTATGTATAGGTGTCCTTGAATTGCAAGTAGAAGAGGCAGAACTCAATTAGCATGAGCCCAAGGACTGTGGAGGTTCACATTTTAAAAGAAGATTCTGTTTTAAAAATTTTTCTATGCCTTCCAGTGTGCCCCTGTGCTCCGGGGTTCTGACACATCCAGGCTCACAGGCTCACAGGAGGGACAGGCTCCAGTCAGAAACAGCTAGGCCAGTTAACAACAGAGATAGCCAGATGGCAAGAGGCAAGTGCAAGAACACAAGCAACAGGAACCAATACTATTGGCAACATCAGAACCCAGTTCTCCCACCACAGAAAGCCCAACACACCTGTAAATCAAGATTCAGATCTAAATTGTCATCTCATGAAGATGAAAGAGAACTGTAAGAAGGACATAAGCCCTTAAAGAAATACAGAAGAACATAGGTAAACAAGCAAAAGCCCATAAAGAGGAAACACATAAATCCCTTAAAGAAATACAGGAAAACACAATCAAACAGGTGAAGGAATTGAACAAAACCATCCAAGATCTAAAAGTGGAAAGAGAAACATTAAAGTAAACACAAAGGGAGACAAAACATAGGAGATGTAAAACATAGGAAGGAGATCAGGAGTCATAGATGCAAGATCATCAGCAGAATAAAAGAGATAGAACTTCTGGGGGAATCAGCATCCCTGAGCTCAGTGATAAAAACTCAGAGCAATAGTGATAAAAACTGCATGGAATTGGTGCAGAGACAGGCAGGTAGATCAATGGAATAGAATTGAAGACCCAGAAATGAACCCACACACCTATACTCACTTGATATTTGACAAAGAAGCTAAAATCATACAGTGGAAAAAAGACAGCATTGTCAACAAATGGTGCTGGTTCAACTGGTAGTCTGAATGTAGAAGAATGAAAATTGATCCATTCTTATCCCCTTGTACAAAGCTCAAGTCCAAGTGGATCAAGGACCCTCACATAAAACTAGATACATTGAACCTAATAGAAGAGAAAGTGGGGAAGAGCCTAGAACACATGGGTACAGGGGAAAAGTTCCTGAACAGAACACCAATGGCTTATGCTCTATGATCAAGAATTGACAAATGGGACCTCATAAAATTGCAAAGTTTCTGTAAGGCAAAGAACACTGTCAATAGGAAAAACAGCAACCCACAGATTGGGAAAAGATCTTTACCAACCCTATATCCAATAGAGGGCTAATATCCAATATATACAAAGAACTCAAGAATTTAGACTCCAGAGAACCAAATAACCCTATTAAAAATGGAGTATAGAGCTAAACAGAATTCTCAAGTGAGAAATCTTGAATGGCTGAGAAGCACTTAAAGAAATGTTCAACATCCTTAGTCATCAAGGAAATGCAAAACAAAACAACCTTGAGATTCCACCTCACACCAATCAGAATGGTTAAGACCAAAAACTCAGGTGACAGCAGATGCTGGAGAGGATGTGAAGAAAGAGGAACATTCCTCCATTGTTAGTGGGATTGCAAGCTGGTACAACCACTTTGGAAGTCAGTCTGGTGGTTCCTGAGAAAATTGGACATAGTATTACCTGAAGATCCACCTATACCACCCCTGGGCATATACCCAGAAGATGTTCCCACATGTAATAAGGACACATGCTCCACTATGTTTATAGCAGTCTTATTTATAATAACCAGAAGCTGGAAACAACCCAGATGTACCTCAATAGAAGAATGGATACAGAAAATGTGGTACTTACACAATGAAGTACTACTCAGCTATTAAAATCAACGACTTTATGACATTTGCAGGCAGATGGATGGAACTAGAAAATACCATCCTGAATGAGGTAACCCAGACACAAAAGAACACACATGGTATGGACTCACTGATAATTGATATTAGCCCCAAAGCTGACAATGCTAATGATACAACCCACATACCATATGGAGCTTAGGAGAAAGGATGACCGGATGACCGGGGTGTGGATGCTTCAGTACTGCACTGAGGGGGTGGAACAGGATGATCACAGGAGGTGGAAGGAGGAGGGACCTGGGAGGGAAAGAAGAGGGAGAGGAAATAAGGGGGTACTGGAGGGGACAAGAGAGAGGTACAGACAGTCAGGAAATCGAATAAAAATATGTAGTATTGAGGGATGAGGAACTTCGAATAGATAGCCACTGGAGAGTCTCAGAAGCTAGGGAAACCAGAGACTCCAAGGTCCCAACAGTGAAGACTTTAGCAAAAAATGTTCATTGAAGGGGATACAGAACCTGAAGAGACCGCCTTCAGTAGATAGGCATAGTCCCCAGTCGAGTGATGGGCCACACACCCATCTCAAGGTTTTAACCCAGAAAAGTTCTTATCCAAAGAAGAACAGGGACAAAACAACAACAACAACAACAACAACAACAACAACAACAACAACACCAAACAAAAACAAAACAAAACAAAACCCAGAGACTGAAGGAAAGGCCAACTGGGGACTGCCCCACCTGGGGATCCATTCTGTCTACAGACACTGCACTGTTGCCATTGTCAAGAGGCAGTTGTTGACAGGAACCTGGTGTGGATGTTACTTGGGAGATTCAGCCAGCAACCAACTAATGCAGATGTAGATGCTTGGAACCAACCATCAGACAGAGCTCAAGGACCCTGGTGGGGGAGCTGGTGGAAGGACTGGAGGAGCAGAGGAGGACTGCAACCCCTTAGGAAGAATAACATCAGCTGGCTGGGACCACCCAGTGCCCCCAGGGACTAGACTACCAACCAGGGAGTGAATAGGGAGGGATCCATGGCTCCAGATACATATGTAGCAGAGGATGGCCTTGTCTGACATCAATGGGAAGGGAAGCCCTTGGTCCTATAGAGGTTTGATGCACTAGTATATGGGGATGCTGGAGGTGTGGGGCTAGAGAGGGTGGGTAGTTGGGGTATCACCCTCATAGAGGCAAAGGGAATGAAGGAGAGGGCAGATGTGGGATGGGTTTTGTGGAGGGGTAACTGGGAAGTGGGATATCATTTGAGATATCAGCAAATGGAGTAGTGAATAAAAGAGAAATAGAAAAATAAAAACATTTCTACATTCATTATGTATGCATGCACATGTCATGGTACATGTGTGGAAGTCAGAGGACAGCTTGTAGAAATCAGTCCTCCCTACTAGCATGTGGATTTTGGAGCACCAACTCAGGTCACCAGGCTAGCTAAGCTATTTCGCTACCACAGGAATAATAGATTTTGGGGGAACAAGGTCTACATACTGCAGTCTATCCTTGAACTCTCTATGGAGCTGAGGTTGACCTTGAACTTATGATCTTCTGCCTCTATCTCTTGAGTCCTAACTAACATGACAGGCTTAGACAAGATTCTTGAGAATTTGTATGCTTTCATCCTGACACTGCCTTGTTGGTTTTAGTTTTTTTGGTGTTGTCCCAACCACAGAAGCTGATGAGATCTCTGGTGTCATTTTCTATCAGACTGACACTAATGGAAGAGGACCTTCTTTCCAAAAATGAGAACAAAACTCCAGGTTTGAGCCTGAGCCTGCTAGGCAAGGACAGCTCTAGTCTTCATTAATTCAAGATATTAATGATATCAAGGTACTTTGCTTGGTGGTAGTATTTGAATGAGAATTGTTTCCTGTAGACTCATGCATGTGAACATGTGTTACCCAGTGTGGCAGTTTGAATATGCTGTTGTCAGCTTGCTAGACTTTTCCCACCATTATGTACTTGAGCCCTCTGGAACTGTAAGTCAAAATAAACTTTCTTAAATTGCTTTTGGTCATTTTTATCAGAGCAATAGAAAGATAACTAATACATTGGTTAACTGCTCCCTGGATCCCATTACTGTTTTCCTTAGCCATAGTATCAAGCATCACATCTTAAGACAGTGTCCAAAAACAGGAAGGAGGAAGTCAGGAAAACTCTCCAGAAGTGACCATACAGCCTTTAAAAAATACCTCACAGATCAGAGCTGTATTTTTGTTTTTTTTTTATTTTTGTATTTTGTATGTTTGGGGATGTAAAATGCTTTACAAAGAGAATACACTCACCTGAATAGCTCTTTAGCTTAGATTTACCAATATTTATCTCTTGAGGCTATGTTTATGCCATGCTTGTTGCTCATGCCACTCAATAACTTAAAAAAAAAAATAAAGTTCAGGTTTTAAGAAAGAAGAGTTAGTTGTTGGGTTAAGTGCCCAAATATATCTATTAAAGTCTCATTGGGTTACTCAGCTTAAATATCCATTTCTGAGCCATTCTCAATGGCCATTCTTACCTGTAGATGGTAGCCATGGTGACAGGTAAAGATATCACATCAATGTACTAAGAGCATGTGAGCTGGGTGTTTGCTAATGTACATCTTCCAAGCCAGCTCTCTTAACTTAAAGAAACACAAAAATTCTTTTCAAGATTCTTGCTGCCTCCCTTTCCTTACCTACCCCTATTTATCTTCACTTCTTCCTCTCCCCTCTCTTTCTTCCTATTCTTCTTTCATTATGTAGTGCTAGGATCAAACAAAGAGCCTTTTGTGTGCCAGGCAAATATTTGACTACTGAGTTATATTCTCACCAACAAAATTTTTAGTTTAAAAAAGGGATGCCTATTCTTGTCATTATATAATTCTCTACAACTGTAGGCAACTCAGAAACAGTTTGGAGTTTCCATAGACGGAAAGCTAGGTGGTCAAGTATAAAGGAAATCATGTATTAAATAGGAGCTATTATATAAAAGACATATTAAAGGCTGCTCTGCAGAATATTGCTATTATGGACCATCATAATAGTCTACAAATGAGATTTTTTTCCACCAATTGTTTACAAAGTTGGTAAAACATGGAGGAGGAAGGGGATAAGGAAAACTTGAAAGGGACATGTTCTTCAGCTCACCGAGTGCTGGGATTATAGGCATTCATGTGCCTCACGGCTACCTTATCACTCTGGAGTGATGAACTCTATATTTCATGGGGTCCTCTTTTCCATCTCCATGAACTCATTCAGACCTTCATCATCACCTATTCAGACTGTTGGAGTGGCTTTAAATAGACTCCCTTTGCTCAGGACTCACTCCTCGAACCCACTATCTTGACTGTTGCCTGGAAAATATAGGTTGTGCCACTCCTCTGCTGAAAAACCATTATCTGTTTCTATTTTTCTGCCAGAAGAAATCAGACTTCATAGATCTCAGTGTCATTATTGATCTATTTAAGCTAGCTCCCAGCTTTCTAGTCTTGTTTTCTGTTTAAAAGATAGTCTTTTAAATTAAATTTTTTCTTCAAAGAACAAATAACACTAATACTCCAAGTAATTTCAAAAAATAGAGACACTTCTGAATGAACATTTCTAAGCTCTTTTTATGAAGCTACTATTATGCTGATACTCAAAACACAGAGACTTAACAAAAAATAAAATTATAGACCAATTTATCTCATGAAGATTAGGTACAAAAATTCTTAAGATTTAAAAATAAAGTTGAAGAACACATCAAAAAGATTATCCATCATGGTCAAGATGCTTTCATCCCAGAGATGCAGAGATGCATGAGTATAAATCAATAAAAGTAGTTTATCACGTAAACAGACTGAAGGATAGAAACAACACGATCATCTCATTAGATGCAGTAAAGGCCTGTCACAATAACCCAATATCCTTTCATGATAAAACGTTCTGGAGAGACTAGGGACATGAGGACTTTCTCAACACAATAAAAGCAATTTATAGCAAGTCCACAGCCAACACCATCCTACACAAAGAGAAACTTAAAGCATTTCTACTAAAATTAGGAACAAAACAAGGACATTCATTTTCTCAATACCTGTTCAATATAGTACTTAAAATCTTATTTAAAGCAATAAGACAACTGAAGATGATCAGGAAGATACAAATGGAAAAGGAAGAGGTCAAAGGAACTTTATTTTCAGGTGATTCCTATAGATGTTAAAAAACAAAAACAAAATAAAACAAAACAAAACAAAAAAACCCAACTTTCAGTAAAGTAGCAGAGTATAAAACTAAAAAATTCAGCAACTTTCCTATAAGAAATGACAGACTAAGAAGAAATTAGGGAAACAATACTTTTCACAATAGTCTCAAAATTTTTTTGTATAACTCAACCAAAGCAAATGAAATAAATGTATAATAAAAACATTAAGATACAGTCCCACAACACCCAGAGGAAGCTTCACTCCCAGGCACTCTAACACACCCAGGATCATAGGATCAGAGGTGAGGAGGACTCAACATCTGTCCCAACACCAGGAGTAACTGGGAGCAGTGGGATCCAGGGATGCAGGAACTCTGCCCAACCAGTGGCAAGGTTCCTTTCAGTCTGAGCCTGTACCCTGAGCAGACCTTGGGCGTGAACTCCACAGCCAGTCCCACAACACATAGAGGAAGCTCTACTCCCAGGTGCTCTAACACTCCCAGGATCACAAAATCACAGGAACACAGGAACACAGGAGGTTGATCACACCAGGATCTCAAGGTCTCAGAGGCAGCTTGATTCCCAGGAGCTCTGACACACCCAGGATCTCAGAATCACAGTATTCAAGAATCACAGGATTGCAGAGACAGCTGAGGAGTTCTGACACAACCAGGCTCACAGGAAGGAAAGACTCCAGTCAGACATAGTGAGGGTAGGTAGCACTAGAGATAATCAGATGACAAGAGGCAAGAATAAGAACATAAGCAACAGAAGCAAGGTTACTTGGCATCATAAGAACCCAATTCTCCCACCATAGCAAGTTATAGATACACCATCACAATGGAAAAGTAAGATTTAGATCTAAAATCATTTCTCATGATGATGATAGAGGACTTTAAGAAGGACATAAATAAGTCCCTTAAAGAAATACAGGAGAACACAGGTAAATAGCTAGAAGCTCTTAAAGAGGAAACACAAAAATCCCTTAAAGACTTACAGGAAAACACAACCAAACAGGTGAAGGAATTGAAGAAAACCATCAAAGATCATATCAATGGAATCAATTCCCCAATAAAAAGACATAGACTTACAGACTGGATGAATAAACAGGACCCAGCATTTTGCTGCATCTAGGAAATGCACCTCCATGTTAAAGACAAACACTACCTCAGAGTAAAGGGCTGGAAAACAATTTTACAGGCAAATGTCCCCAAGAAACAGGCTGGAGTAGCCATTCTAATATTGGATAAAATTACTTTCAACCAAAAGTCATCAAAAAAGATAAGGAAGGACACTTCATACTCATCAAAGGAAAGATCTACCAATAAGAACTCTCAATTCTGAACATCTATGCCCAAAATGCAAGGGCACTCACATTCATAAAAGAAACTTTACTAGAGCTCAAAATACACATCATACCTCACACAATAATAGTGGGAGACTTCTACACCCTACTCTCATCAATGCACAGATCTTGGAAACACAAACTAAACAGAGACACAGTGAAACTAACAGATGTTATGAACCAAAAGGATTTAACAGATATGTATAGAACATTTCATCTTAAATCAAAAGAATATACCTTATTCTCAGCACCTCATGGTACCTTCTCCAAAATGGATCATATAATTGGTCACAAAACAAAACTCAACAGGTATAAGAAGATTGAATAAGGAGGAAAAGCCAGGAGGTAAGAGCCTGCCTATTTCCACCTGTGGCCAGAAACCCCGCCTGGGCCAACAGGCCTCTCCATATACAAGTAGCTCAGAGAGAAAGCTACCCGCCCACTTGGGCTCCAGAGGCAGGGACTGAGGAAAAGGCAAGAGGTAAGAACCTGCCTGTTTCCACCTGTGGCCAGAAACCCCACCTGGGCCAACAGGCCTCTCCATATACAAGTAGCTCAGGGAGAAAGCTACCCGCCCACTTGTGCTGAGGAGCCAGCAACAGGAGGACTCCAGACGCAGGATCTGAAAAACAGCTGGAAGAGAGAACTGGTCTCCCAGGAATATTGACATCTGAGCTTGAAGGAAAGACAAGCCACAGTCAGAGAGAGGAGACCAGCTAACTCCAGAGATAACCAGATGGCGAAAGGCAAGGGCAAGAACACAAGGAACAGAAACCAAGACTACTTGGCTTCAGCTGAACCCAGCTCTCCCAGCACAGCCAGCCCTGGATACCCCAACACGCTAGAAAAGGAGGACTCAGACTTAAAATCGCTTATCAAGAGAATGATAGAAGATTTTAAGAAGGAAATAAATAACTCCCTTAAAGAAATACAAGAGAACTCAGGTAAACAACTGGAAGCCCTTAAAGAGGACACACAAAAATCCCTTAAAGAATTACAGGAAAACACAATCAAATGGGCAGAAATACAGGAAAACACAATCAATCAAATGAACAAAACCATTCAAGAATTAAAAATAGAAATAGAAACAATAAAGAAATCACAAAGGGAGACAACCCTGGGATTAGATATCATAGGAAAGATATCAGGAGTCATAGATGCAAGCATCACCAACAGAATACAAGAGATGGAAGAGAGAATCTCAGGTGCGGAAGATACCATAGAAAACATGGACACAACACTCAAAGAAAACACAAAATGCAAAAAGCTCCTAAACCAAAACATCCAAGATATCCGGGATGCAATCAGAAGACAGAACCTGAGGATAATAGGTATAGAAGAGAGTGAAGACTCCCAACTTAAAGGACCAGTAAATATCTTCAACAAAATTATAGAAGAAAACTTCTCTAACCTAAAGAAAGAGATGAACATAAATATACAAGAAGCCTACAGAACTCCAAATAGACTGGACCAGAAAAGAAATTCCTCCCGTCACATTATAGTCAAAACACCAAATACACAAAACAAGGAAAGAATATTAAAGGCAGTAAGGGAAAAGGGGCAAGTAACATATAAAGGCAGACCTATCAGAATTACACCAGACTTCTCACCAGAGACTATGAAAGCTAGAAGATCTTGGGCAGAGCTGATACAGACTCTAAAAGAACACAAATGCCAGCCCAGGCTGCTATACCCAGCAACACTCAATAATCATAGATGGTGAAACCAAAATATTCTACGACAAATCCAAATTTGCACAGTATGTTTCCACAATCCCAGCCCTACAAAGAATAATACATGGGAAATGCCAACGCAAAGAGGAAAACTACACGCAAGAAAAAGAAAGAAAGTAATCTTTCAACAAACTCAAAAGAAGATAACCACACAAACAATATAAACAACATCAAAAATAACAGGAAATAACAATCACTATTCTTTAATATCTCTTAACATCAATGGTCTCAACTCCCCAACAAAAAGACATAGACTGACAGACTGGATCCATTAACAGGACCCAGCATTTTGCTGCATCCAGGAAATGCACCTCCATATTAAAGACAAACACTACCTCAGAGTAAAGGGCTGGAAAACAATTTTCCAAGCAAATGGCCCCAAGAAACAGGCTGGAGTAGCCATTCTAAAATCGGATAAAATTGACTTTCAACCAAAATTCATCAAAAAGGATGAGGAAGGACACTTCTTACTCATCAAAGGAAAAATCTACCAAGAAGAACTCTCAATTCTGAACATCTATGCCCCAAATGCAAGAGCTCCCACTTTAAAAAAACAAAAACAAAAACAAAAAACCTCTACTAAAGCTCAAAGCACACATTGCACCTCAAATAATAATAGTGGGAGACTTCAACACCCCACTATCAACAATGGACAGATCTTGGAAACATAAACTAAACAGATACACAGTGAAACTAACAGATGCTATGAACCAAATGGGTTTAACAGATATCTATAGAACATTTCATCCTGCATCAAAAGAATATACCTTCTTCTTAGCACCTCATGGTACCTTCTCCAAAATGGATCCTATACTTGGTCACAAAACAAACCTCAACAGAGATAAGAAGATTGAAATAATCCCATGCCTCCTATCAGATCACCACGGATTAAGGTTGGTCTTCAATGGCAACAACAACAACAGAAAGCCCACATACACATGGAAGCTGAACAATGCACTGCTTAATGATAAGTTGGTCAAGGAAGCAATAAAGAAGGAAATTAAAGACTTCCTAGAATTCAATGAAAATGAAAGTACAACTTACCCAAACCTATGGGACACAATGAAAGCAGTGTTAAGAGGAAAACTCATAGCTCTGAATGCCTCCAAAAAGAAACTGGAGAGAGCATACACTAACAGCTTAACAGCATATCTGAAAGTTCTAGAACAAAAAGAAGCTAATACACCCAAGAGGAGTAGAAGGCAAGAAATAATCAAATTAAGGGCTGAAATCAACCAAGTGGAAACTAAAAG
>JADRCH010000109.1:1013231-1034835 GCA_019843965.1 Rhynchomys soricoides | reverse complement strand
CTTTTAGTTTCCACTTGGTTGATTTCAGCCCTTAATTTGATTATTTCCTGCCTTCTACTACTCTTGGGTTTATTAGCTTCTTTTTGTTCTAGAACTTTCAGATGTGCTGTTAAGTTGTTAGTACATGCTCTCTCCAGTTTCTTTTTGGAGGCATTCAGAGCTATGAGTTTTCCTCTTAACACTGCTTTCATTGTGTCCCATAGGTTTGGGTAAGTTGTACTTTCATTTTCATTAAACTCTAGGAAGTCTTTAATTTCTTTCTTTATTGCTTCCTTGACCAAGTTATCATTGAGTAGAGCGTTGTTCAGCTTCCATGTGTATGTGGGCTTTCTGTTGTTGTTGCCATTGAAGACCAACCTTAATCTGTAGTGATCTGATAGGAGGCATGGGATTATTTCAATCTTCTTATATCTGTTGAGGTTTGTTTTGTGACCAAGTATATGATCCATTTTGGAGAAGGTACCATGATGTACTAAGAAGAAGGTATATTCTTTTGACGTAGGATGAAATGTTCTATACATATCTGTTAAACCCATTTGGTTCATAGCATTTGTTAGTTTCACTGTGTCTCTGTTTAGTTTATGTTCGCAAGAACTGTCCATTGTTGATAGTGGGGTTTTGAAGTCTCCCACTATTATTGTGTGAGGTACAATGTGTGCTTTGAGCTTTAGTAGAATTTTTTTTATGAATGTGAGAGCGTTTGCTTTTGCGGCATAGATTTGAGAGTTCTTCTTGGTAGATTTTTTCTTTGGTGAGTATGAAGTGTCCTTCCTTATCTTTTTTGATGACTTTTCGTTGAAAGTCAATTTTATCCGATTTTAGAATGGCTACTCCAGCCTGTTTCTTGGGCCATTCACCTGGAAAATTGTTTTCCAGCCCTTTTTTCTGAGGTTTGTCTTTCACAGAGAGGTGCATTTCCTGGATGCAGCAAAATGCTGGGTCCTATTTATGGATCCAGTCCTTCAGTCTATGTCTTTTTATTGGGGTGTTGAGACCATTGATGTTAAGAGATATTAAGGAATAGTGAATGTTGTTTCCTGTTATTTTTGATGTTGTTTATATGTTTGTGTGGCTATCTTCTTTTGAGTTTGTTGAAAGATTACTTTCTTTCTTTTTCTTGAGTGTAGTTTCCCTCCTGGAGTTGGACTTTTCAATGTATTATTCTTTGTAGGGCTGGGTTTGTAGAAACATACTTTGCAAATTTGTATTTGTCATTGAATATTTTGGTTTCACCATCTATGATTATTGAGAATTTTGCTGGGTATAGCAGCCTGGGCTGGCATTTGTGTTCTGTTAGAGTCTGTAGGAGATCTGCCCAGGATCTTCTGACGTTCATAGTCTCTGGTGATAAGTCTGGTGCAATTCTGATAGGTCTACCTTTATATGTTACTTGCCCTATTTCCCTTACTGCTTTTAGTATTCTTTCCTTGTTTTGTGTATTCGGTGTTTTGAGTATAATGTGATGAGGGGAATATCTTTTCTGGTCCAGTCTATTTGGCGTTCTGTTGGCTTCTTGTATATTTATGTTCATCTCTTTCTTTAGGTTAGGGAAGTTTTCTTCTATAATTATTTGAAGATATTTACTGGTTCTTTAAGTTGGGAATCTTCACTCTCTTCTATACCTATTATCCTCAGATTCTGTCTTCTCATTGCATACTGGATATCTTGTATGTTTTGGTTTAGGAGCCTTTTGGATTTTGTGTTTTCTTTGACTATGTTGTCCATGTTTTCTATGGTATCTTCCACACCTGAGATTCTCTCTTCTATCTCTTGTATTCTGTATGACTCCTGATTTCTTTCCTATGTTCTCTAACTCCAGGGTTGTCTTCCTTTGTGATTTCTTAATTGTTTCTATTTCTGTTTTTTAATTCTTTAATGGTTTTGTTAATTTGTTTGATTGTGTTTTCCTGTAATTCTTTAAGGGATTTTTGTGTGTCCTCTTTAATGGTTTCCAGTTGCTTACCTGTGTTCTCTTGTATTTCTTTAAGGGAGTTATTTATTTCCTTCTTAAAATCTTCTATCATTCTCTTGATTAGTGATTTTAAGTCTGAATCTTCCTTTTCTGGTGTGTTGGGGTATCCAAGGCTGGCTGTGGTGGGAGAGCTGGGTTCTGATGAAGCCAAGTAGTCTTGGTTTCTGTTCCTTGTGTTCTTGCCCTTGCCTTTTGCCATTTGGTTATCTCTGGTGTTAGCTGGTCTTTCTCTCTCTGACTGTGGCTTGTCTTTCCTTCAAGCCCAGGTCTCAATATTTCTTGGAGACCAGTTCTCTCTCCCGGTTGTTCCTCAATCCCTGTGTCTGGAGTACTCCTGTTGCTGGCTTTTCCACACAAGTGGGTGGCTCGCTTTCTCCTGGTGCTGTATGACTATGGAGCCCTGTTGGCCCAGGCAGAGGTCTCCAGGAATTTTTTTTTTTTTTTTTAGAATGAGTTAACCTCAGCTTCTCCCTTGTTATATCTCCATGGACAAGCATTGTGCTGAAAGAGGAATTAGCTCAATATTGAGTTCTTCTGTGTCATGTTAAACTTTCAGAAGCAACTGGAAGTAAAGCAAAGGTGGCTGGCTCAGATTTGTAAGTTAATGTTAATTATGGAATGATGTCAGGGGCAGCATATTGAATGTCTTTAACCCATTTTTCAAAAACCAGGTCAGATTCAGCATCTGGAGGATAGCTTGTAATTTAGTTGGAAATAATTGAGCAAGTTTGACATGGCATGAAATAAAGGGGTCAGGGATAGTCTATGTTTAAAAATTTTAGATAAAATAACTTAGCCTAAGACTTTTGCCAGCTGTCCTTTCCCACTAAGTCCAGGAAGGTACCTGGTTTTTGTTTGTCTAGATTTCATGTGTGTCTTGTTCAAGAAGACTGTGTTAGCCTGGCATGGTGGTGCAGGACTTTAATATCAGCACACAGAAGGCAGAGACAGGAGGATCTCTGAGTTCCATGGTAGCCTGATCTACATATCAAGTTCAAGGCCAGCCAGAACTACATAGATAGATCCTGTCTTGAACAGAGAAACACACAAACAAATAAGCAAATAAACCACATAAAAAGAAGGCTGCTAAACCATTTATTTGGAAAGACATTGAAAAAATGGCAGTTTCTACCATAACAAGTGAGACTGCAGAACTCTTTCAGAAGAAACATAGACCTTAGCACATGTTTGAGCTCACCACTTTGGTGAAGAAGAAAGGAATGGGGTGATTTGTTTAAGTGGCATTCCCCGTATGTGAACTGAGGTTTAAGACAACAGAAAGTCTTTATTAGCCAGCTGGCAAGCACACTGTGTATTCAGAATCACACTGTAGCCTAAGTCTTTCTTAGAATGAGCTTTTAAGCATAAAAACCGTATCCTAGGTTGACAAGTCCTGAGTCCATGTCTTTGGTGGATACCAAACACCCATGCTACAGAGCTCTCAAAAGGGTGAGGGTGAGGGTGACCAGGGGTTTTCCCATCTATTGGTTGTCCACTCCAACTTACTAGTCCCGTGGATACTTTGACCTCACAAACACGTATCCATATCCTTTCATTAACAAGAATTGCTAACCTGAAGTGGAATTACAGAAGCCAAAGGCAAGGTTAGTATATTTGAAGACTTTCCCAGAGCTATGGACTTTTATGGATTAGGTCTTTGTTTTTATTTCGTCAGGTGGTGCTTCTACATTTTGAATTTTCTGCCTAAATAGTACTTCCATCTTGGAGCCAGTTGTGCTAAAGTCTGCGGACTTTTACAGGCTGTGGGTCAGAGTTGTCCTCACCTATCATTTTTTAGTCCTTGTTAGCTATTGGCTAAGGCTGTGAAGGAAAGGGGAAGACTTTGGGTCCACAAAGTCCCAGAAACTTCCAGTATTCACTGATGCAAGTAAAGGAGACTCTGGTAACAGATCAAAAAAGATCCTTACATGTTAGATATTGAAGGCAAAAGCCTGGAAAAGTCAAGGCTCCCTCAAAAGGGAGAAAAGGAAGCTAAGAAGACTTGGGAAAAGCACAGAGAAGAACAAAGATGGAGCCTAGGCTTCTTTGTTTTCTCCCTGCCTTCTCACCTTTACAGTCAAAAGTGGATCGGGTGGGACCCTAATAGCATCTGGATATAAGGAAAACACAGGGTGGGCTGCAAGCCAGGCTTTCTCCAGGAAAAGTCCAGCACAGTTAAGAGCAGGCTCACAGTCATGTGGTGGAGATTAAGTTCAGAGTCATTTCCCAGTCACACTTCTATCTGTGTAGCAGGAAAGATGTGCAACACTGGTGGATTGCACTGGGTAGACAATAGGGACTCTACGGATTTCAGGTGTGCTCCATGGTGCCTGCTGTGAGACCCATAGATGAGAAAATAAGCTGTCAGCCAGGGAAAATTGTAAGGTCCTAATGTTGGGGTCATGGTGGCCCAGGTATGTGGAGATTTTGTGGGAGGCATGAGTAGACTATCACAAAGGCAAGCTGAAAGGCTGGCTCCCTTCTTTCTTATCCTACTGTCTTTCCTTGTTGCTTTCTGTTTGGAAGGTTCTCTTACAAGGAAACATTCCTTAACTAGTTAAATTTAGTAAATTTTGTTTAGGCTAAGCCAAACCAAAAAATGATTTGCAAATTGAGCTGCACCCAACAGAACCTGAACAGGCTCTGAGAACTCCAGCCAGAAACATTATTAGACAGTATCAATATAAAAAAAAGGGGTGAGAAGTATATAGAACTTCACAGATGGCTTCAGTTTACTTAATTAATTATTTGTAGCTTTGTTACTTACCTGCTCTGGGGCCTTTGTAGACAACTAGTGCTCAGCAAAGGTGTTGAGTTCAATTCCAAGGACTCCCAAATCTTAAGAGTGTTCTATTACTTTTTTAAAGAATTATTTTATGTATATGTATACACTATACCTATCTTCAGACACACTAGAAGAGGACATCAGATCTCATTACAGATGGTTGTGAGCCACCACATGGTTGCTGGGAATTGAATGCAGGACCTCTGGAAGAGCAGCCAGAGCTCTTAACCCCTGAGCCGAGTCCCAAGGGTGTTTGTTCTATTCTTAAGAACACAAAGGAGTTGGGCAAAACCTAGAGGTCAGAAGCCAAGGAAGTGAATGCTTTCACTTTAAATTCAAGGGCACTAAATATAGTACACTTTAAATATCAAAAGAGGAAGGAGCAAATCTGACCATGGTTCTAGTGGAGCTAATACATCTGGCTGTAGGCTTCCTTTTCTAACTGCTTTGAGGGCTACTAGGAGAGATGCAACTAGGAGGTTGGTGCTGGCCATTTTTATTGTCAATGTGATGTAAACTGTAGACACCTGGAAAGACAGAATCTTAACCGAGTAATTGCCTATATCAGATTAGTCTATGGCCACGTCTGTGAGGATCTGTCTTGATTACAGATAAATACAGCAGGGCCCACCCTACTGTGGGCAGATATTGCTCAGGCAGGCAGATCAGGGATATATGAAAAAGCTATCCAGGGGACAGCCATGCTAAACTCCTGTCTGCAAGCACAACAGAGTATTATTAATAATGTCAGGGATTGATGCTTGCCCATGCGTGGTGTCTTAGTCAGGGTTCCTATTCCTGCACAAACATCATGACCAAGAAGCAAGTTGGTGAGGAAAGGGTTTATTCAGGTTACACTTCCACAGTGCTGTTCATCACTAAAGGAAGTCAGGACTGGAACTCAAGCAGGTCAGGAAGCAGGAGCTGATGCAGAGGCCATGGAGAGATGCTACTTGCTGGCTTGCTGGCTTGCTGGCTTGCTTCTCCTGGCTTGCTCAGCTGGCTTTCTTAAAGAGCCCTAGACTACCAGCCCACAGATGGTGCCACCCACAAGGGGCCCTTCCCCCTTGATCACTAATTGAGTAAATGCCTTACAGCTGGATTTCATGGAGGCATTTTTCTCAACTGAAACTCCTTTCTCTGTGATAACTCCAGCTTGTGTCAAGTTGACACAAAACCAGCCAGTACACATGGGATGGGTCTCAAATGGGGCTGGTTATTGGTTGACCATTCCCACAGCCAAACAGTGGATGGAGCTTGGGGACTCTTCTGGAAGAATAGGAGGAAGGATTGCAGGCACTGAAGGGTCTTCCACAGAAAGACCAACAGAGTTAACTAACCTGGACAGGTGGACCTCTCAGAGATTGAACCACTAACTAAACAGCATACAGGGCTGGACTAGGCCTCCCAACTCATATGTAGTAGATGTGCAGCTTGGTCTTCATGTTAATCCTGAACAACTGGAATGGGGCTATCCCAAAAGTTGTTGACCATGTGTGGATATGTTCTTCTAGCTGGTCTGCCTTGTCTGGCTTCAGTGGGAGAGAATGTGCTTAGACCTGCAGAGACTTGATGTGCCTGTGTTAGAAGGATACCCAGTGAGGCCACCATCCACCCAGAGGACAGGGGGAGGGGGCATGGGGATGAGGTTGTGGGAGGGGGACAGTGATCGGGATGTAAAGTGAATAAGTTTTTTATAAAAGCTATCCAGGAGTGAGCCAGTAAGCAGTGTTTCTTCATCCCTCTGTGGTTTCTGCTTTAGTTAGTGCCCTGACTTCCCTTAGTGATGAAGTGTTCCGGGGAAGTATGTGCTGAAATAAGTCCCTTCCTCCCCAAGTCCATTTTGGTGATGGTGTTTATCACAACAACAGAACCAAAACCAGAAGGATTGTGAAGGACAAGGCTGGCAGAGCTGTGGATGGGGTGAGTGGCAGTGTCTCAATGTCTATTTGTACAAAACCATTCCTTTCCAGTTGATTTTGGATGACAATCATAAAATTGTGACCCATACTTTGTCTGGCTTCATCTCATGGAGAACTATCTCATCATGCCCCAAGTTATCAAATGTTCTATTTCCTTGGGGCTCTGATAGCAGCTGGCTGTCTCTCTAAATGATTAATGGAAGATATTAGTCCCTTCTCTCAAGCTTAATGTGCTTCTGTTCCCAAGGCTGTTTCTAAAAATAATTAACTTCTTTAGTTTTATTTTAGACAGTATCTTGTTATGTAGACCAGATTGATCTTAAATTCATAATCTTCCTGCCATAGTTTTCCCAAATCTTGGAATTACAGGCTCAGATTTATTGTTTCTTACTGTAAAAGTATCTCAGTCCTTTTGGAAAATACTCATGAAGAAAAAGAAAGAAATGGCCAGTAATTCTATGGTGCAAGGAAATCAGTGTTTGTCTGGTTAGAGTTCTTCTCATCTATTCATCAATACATAGATATCAAGAACAGTTTGATATAATAAATATATTTACACTTTAACAGTATTTTTGGAGGTGTTGAAGTGAATGTACTCTATGGAGGTTTGTGTTGTCCCTTCTGCTTGCCATGGACTCTTCTTTTTGGACAAAAAAGCTTGGTCAGTAGCCAGAGGGTATTTTCTTTTTCTTGTTTTGTTTTGTGGTAAATTGAGATTATTAGACTCTGTTGTGCACTAGGCTCAGATGTTGATCATAGGGTTGGCAACTCATATATCACAGAGCACATTTTTTAAAAAACCAGGAAAAGTGAAGTTTGAAATAATCATAGATTGGATTTCTAGTGGGTTTTGTTGCCTGGACAGGAGTCTGAGTCAATTTGTGTTCCCTGAGGGCTAAGGCCTATGAAATTGCTTTTGTTTACCTATTAACGTCCTATAAACCCTTTATCTTTTTGTAGACATTTAAATTAAGTATACTCAAGGCACAGGTCAGGTATGTATCACAGGCTGGTTTCCTGTGCTGGTTAGTGTTATATCAATTTGATACATGGCAGAGTCATTTGAGAAGACAGAACTTCTATTGAGAAATGCCTTCATCAGATTGGCCTATAGGTAAGCCTAGTGTATATTTTCTTAATGAGTGATTTATGTGGGTGGGCTTGGACTTTTGTGGTTGGTGGTAGGTGGTCCTGAGATGTGTAAAGAAGCCAGGATGAGCCAGCCATGAGGAGCATACCAATAAACAGCACCACTCTGTGGTCTCTGCATTGGTTCCTTCATGCTTGAGTTCCTGCCCCGACTTCCTTCTGTGATCAACTGTAGTATGTTGTAAAAGTGAAATAAACCTTTTCCTCCCCAAGTTGCTTATAATCATGGTGCTTTGTCACAGCAATAGGAACCATACAGAGCCAGTTCTTCAGGAAGCAGGCTCTGAGTAATAAGGCTTATTGTAAGTCCCCTGGTGGACATGGAAATGGGACAGGGCAGAAATTTAGTTGTAATGCATGCCTCAGGGCATCCACATCTTTCACAGGACTCTGAAATTGGAATGGTTTGCCAGTCTTGGCTGCTGAACTCAGATGGCCTAGTCTTTATGTTCTTTCAACTCTTCATTCCTCTGTCAATAAACTGTCTTTTTGTGGGTATGTTCTTCGGGCAGGCAACTCTTCAGCTGGGGGAAACTTTAAAGGAGTTTATACATGTTTGGAGCAAGTGGTTCCATGCGTGAAATTGGGCTGTTCATCTATGTCCTTCATAGAGAATAGGTGGCCTGCTGGGCAGACCAGTGAATGGGTACAGGCAGTGGCCAAAGTTGTTCCAATTTAATTCATAGACATACTGTGCAGGTCTAGCAGAACACATTTCTGATGGACTCTGGATGTGGTGTCCTATTTAGATATTCTCTGCTATAGAGAGAAGGCAGTGTCATCTTAGTTCCAGTCTGGCTTACTAGCTACTGTGGCTAAAGACTTATGACAAATGTACTCTTGCTGTATCCCAATGACTCATGTAGAATGTGGGGATAAATGAAATAGGCAAGCTTTCTGCAGAAGGTCTACCTACTGGCTTTCTCAGGACTGTAGTTATGCCTGCTGGTCTGATAAAATTAGTAATAGCTTTCATTTACCTCTCCACGTGTCCCCATCTACATGATGAACACAATGGTTATCATCACTAGAATTCTTATAAATGTTTCCTCTCTCCCTCCCTCCCTATTTTCCTTTCTTCCTTCCTATTTCTCCTATTTCTTTTAGGGCAGAGCTTCCAACAATAGTATCAGAAAATGGAAGGCCAGTTACTGCTGCCCCTGAAGGTCTGTGCACATATTTATGTCAGCCTGATGCTGGCCAGAGTCTCAGTTCCTACCAAGTGGCTTTCCCTGGATGATGTCATAACAGCTTGCTTTGCTTGTCCCCACTCAGCACTCATTTCCAGAACACTCAAGGCAGTGGAGAGGCATGTTAGAGAGGGTGTTGTCATCATGGTGTTCCTCTCTTTGGGTACAAAGAGCCTGCAGGACACTGAAGTGCAATTGGGTGATTAAAGACTTAAAAAAAAAAAATTAGGAAAATATCCATGCACTCTAAAAGCAGGTCTAGTAATTCTGTCTATTTGCAGAGTTAAGAGAATCGCATGTGGTGTTGTGTACAGAACACAGAGCACTATACCAGGCACGTCATTAACACAGTCAATGCTTTTTGCTTGAGTAACTATTTTCAGATTATCAGAAGCTCCTGGTGGTAATAATTGTGACCCTCAAATCTTAATCTGTGTTGTTTTCTAACCAGTCCCTGAAGCCTACTAGATTTTCTCATCAGGTTCCAACTAAGCTCATAGTCAACATCTTATGCTTTTCCCCCATCACCCTATCCTTAGTTCTTTAGAGTTACAGACCCCCCAGTTAGACCTGCAATTATTTCAGTTTCCTGCCTGGAACCTTCTGAGCCATCTTTTCTGCCCTTTTTTTTAACTATGCAGATTCTGGG
Organism: Rhynchomys soricoides; assembly: GCA_019843965.1. NCBI lineage: Eukaryota > Metazoa > Chordata > Mammalia > Rodentia > Muridae > Rhynchomys > Rhynchomys soricoides. Next base: position 1,025,168 of record JADRCH010000109.1, on the reverse strand, counting down.
GGTTTCACCACACCTGCCTTGTTGATTCTGTCTCTAGAAGCATTTCTTAAACATTCTTCTTTTCTTCTTTATTTTGCCTTTCTCATTTTTTGTCAACTCTTTTGTGTATGTGCAGTGGTTCAAACACGAAGCCCTAAAAATGTCAGGCAAGCATTTTACCGCTGGGCTACATCCCAAGCCTCCAAGCTCACCCTTGAAATCACCTTTCTTTTCCAGATGTCTGCTAAGGAGATTTCCCCAAACTATGACCATATTATTACTCAAGTGAAATCCTACCTAGCCCATTGCTTCCAGCAGAACTAAACTTCTCAAAGTGTGTGTGTATGTATGTGTGTGTGTGTATGTGTGTGAGAGAGAATGAGAGAGACACACAGAGAGACAGAGAGATTAGGGGAGATTTGAGTTTTCTTTAACTTCCAGCTCCCTCTTTTGCCAGATCCCCGCCAAGCCTTGATCTATCCATAGTTCCACACACATTTGTTTTTGCTCTGTGACTTGCTTCCACTTTTTTCATTTCCCTGGAAAATTTCCATTGTTTCCAAAGGCAGTTAAAAAGCTCTGACATACTGTATTTTTTTGCACATAGCATTTAAAAACATTAAAGAATGCATCATTACAAAGTAGAACATCATTACAAAGTAGAACTAGATGGCACCATGGACTCTTGAGTTCACATACCACTCTTTGAGACTATTGGAAATCCAGCTCAGGCATCAACATTCTCTTCCCACCCCAACCCCCCTTTTAAAAAAAAATAAATCTTGATTATACATATAATTAAAACTTATTTTTCAACAAATACTCAATTCTTATTGCATGTCAAGCAGTCACTGGTTTTGAGTTATTTGTTACATTTCTAGTTGATAAAGATCCAAACCACTGAGATGGTGCTTTCTTTTTTGTTTTAATTTTATTTTTAATTGATGTATGGCTATAAATGTTTAGGGAGTATAATGTGACATTTTGGTATATACATTTTGTAATAATCAAATCAGGATGGCTAGCATTTTCATCACTGTCCTAATTTTTTTTTGACAATTTGACACAAACTAGACATAATTTGGAACAAGGGATCTTACTGAAGATCCCTTCACTAAGCTGATTATAGCTGAATGATTATAGCATTGGCCTGTAGGTTAGATCTGTAAGGCTTTTCAAGGATAGTATGACTGTGAGACAAGTGGGCCTGGAGTGTATAAGAAAGCAGGCTGAGCGAGCCAAGAGGAAGCCAGCAAGCAGCATTCCCCCATAACCTCTACTTCAGTTCCTACCTTCAAGTTCCTGCCCTGACTTTCCTCAGCGATAGTCTACAAACTGTAAGATTAAAATAAACCCTTTACTCTGAGTTTTCTTTTTGTCCTGGTATGTTGTTGTTTGAATGAGAATGGTCACCATTGTCACATATATTTGAATGCTTCAGCACCAGGGAGTGGCACTATTTGAGAGGATTAGGAGTTGAAATCTTGTAGGAGTAGATGTTGTCTTGTTAGAGGAAGTGTGTCACTGGGGATGGACTTTGAGATATCAAGGGTTCAACCCAGGCCCAGAGGCTTTGTCTCTTCCTGCTGACTGTGGATCCTGATGTAGATCCCTCAGCTCCTTCTCCAGCACTATGTCTGCCTGTGTGCCTCCTCCGTGCCTCCCCACCATGAGGACAATGGATGAAATCTCTGGAAATGTCAGCCAGCCTCAATTTAATGCTTTTCTTCATGAGAGTCACTGTAGTCATGGTGTCTTTTCATGGCAATTGAACACTGACTAATAAATAATAACACAGTAACTAAGAAAATCATTAAAATCACTTCATTTTTTTGTGATAAAAACATTAAAAATTTTCTCTTTCAGCTAGTTTGAAACATATAAATTAGTTCCTAATTTTAGTAAAAATACTTTGAAATTTCTTTCCCTTTAACTTTATAGGTTACTGTAAACTCCCTTTATTATGTTGAGGTATGTCTCTTGTATCCCTGATCTCCCTAGGAGATTTATCATGAAAGGGTATTGGATTTTCTCAAAGGCCTTTTCTGCACTGAATGAGGTGAACATGTGGTTTTGTCTTTCTGTTTGTTTGCATGGTGGACTACACTTATTGATTTATTTGTGTTGAACCATTCCAGAATCTCTGAGTTGAAGCCTTCATGATCATGGTAGGCTATGTCTTTGATGTGTTCTTAGATTCTGTTTGCAAGTATTTTATGGAGAATTTTTGTATCCATGTTTATATAGGAAATTGGTCTGGACTTCTCTTTCTTTGTTAGATCTTTATATGGTTTGGTTATCAGGTTAACTGTGACCTCATAAAATGAATTGGACAATGCTCCTTCTCTTGTCACAAATAAAACTTTCAATACCAGTATTGGTTTACATCTAATTGAGTAGTTGGTTAAAAGGGCCTCACAGGGATCCCCAAACAACCTAAGATTTGCCAAGCCTATAAGTTGCACTCTGCAAACTGATATGAAGGCCCCATTACTGAAGACAACACCTATACAACCTATTGAACGTGGAGAAGTCAAGCTGGTACCTACATAGAGCCTTTAGATGTTCCAGCATCTTTGGTACAGGAAGGCACTCTCCACATTATCAAAAGAGAAATATAACATCAAGCCATCTACAAAACCTTTATCTACAATATTGTACTTTCTGTAAAATTTATTAGGGCAATGGCAGCACAAAGCTTGTGGGGGTAATCAAACAATAACTGATTTGGATTAAGACCCACTCTACTAGATGGGCTCCATATCCAACACAGCTTGGGTGACCAAAAACCAGAGACCTAGGGTGAAACAAAATACTACCGATCTTTTTGTTTATTTATTTACATTTCAAATGTTATCCCTCTTCCCAGTTTCCCCCCTACAAGCCCCCATCTTCCCCCCTCCCCCGCTCTATGAGGGTGCTGCCCCACCTGCCCACCCATTCCTGGCTCAGTGGCCTAGCATTCCCCTACCCTGGGTCATCAAGCCTTCACTGGACCATGGGGCTCCCCTCCCAGTGATTCCAGATAAGGCAATCTTCTGCTACATATTCAGCTGGAGCCATGGGTACCCCCTGTGTACTCTTTGATTGGTGGTTTAGTCCCTTAGAGCTTTCAGGGTCTGGTTGGTTGATATCCTTCTTCCTTATGAGATTGCAAACCCCTTCAGCTCCTACAATCCTTGCCCTAACTTCCCCATTAGGGTCCCTGTGCTCAGTCCAATGTTTGTCTGTGTACACCCACATCTGTATTGGTCAGGATCTGGCAGGGCCTCTCAGGAGACAGCTGTATCAGGCTCCTTTCAGCAAGCACTTCTTGGCATCTGAAATAGTGTCTGGGTTTGTTGTCTGTGTGTGGGATGAATCCCCAGGTGGGGCAGTCTCTGGATGCCATTTCCTTCAGTCTCCACTCCACTCTTTGTCTCTGTATTTCCTTTAAACAGGAGCAATTTTGGGTTAAAATTTTGAAGATAGGTGGGTGGCCCCATCCTTCAGCTGGGGGGGGAGGGAGGTCATGCCTAACCTCTGGATAGGGTCTCAACAGGTTCTCCCTTCCCTTTGTGGGGTATTTCAGTGTATGTCATCCCTGTGGGGTCCTGGGATGCTCTTGCTTTCCTGGTATCTGGGACTTTCTGGTGGCTACCCCAAGTTCCCCATCCCCAATTGCTACACACCTATGTTCAATTTTCTGTCCTTCTGTACATCTCCTCCTATACTTGATTCTTTCCCTCTTTCCCCCCTTCTCTTCCTCCCAAGTCCCTCCCACCCCCTACTTCCCTTGATTATTTTGTTCCCCCTTCTGAGTAGGACTGAAGCATCCACTCTTTGGTCTTCCTTCCTCTTGAGCTTCATGTGAGTTGTATCATGGGTATTCCACACATTTTGCCTAATATCCACTATCAGTGAGTACATACTATGTGTGGTTTTTGTGACTGAGTTACCTCACTCAGGATGATATTTTCTATATCCATCCATTTACCTGCAAATTTCATGAAGTCATTGGTTTTAATAGCTGAGTAGTATTCCATTGTGTAAATGTACCACATTTCTGTATCCATTCCTCAGTTGTGGGACTATCAGAATTACACCAGAATTCTCACCAGAAACTATGAAAGCTAGAAGATGCTGGGCAGATGTCATACAGACCCTACGAGAACACAAATGCCAGCCCAGGCTACTATACCCAGCAAAACTCTCAATTATAGACAGAAAACAAGATATTCCATGATAAAACCAAATTTACACAATATCTTTCCACAAATCCAACCCTACAAAGGATGGAAAACTCCAATACAAGGAGGGGAACTACACCCTAGAAAAAACAAGAAAACAATATTTCAATAAACCCAAAAGAAGATAGCCATAAAAACATAATTCCACTTCTAACAACAAAAATAACAGAAAGCAACACATCACTTTTCCTTAATATCTCTTAACATCAATGGACTCAATTCCCCAATAAAAAGACATAGACTAACAGACTGGATACCTAAACAGGACCCAACATTTTGCTGCATACAGGAAATGCACTGCCGTGACAAAGACAGACACTACCTCAGAGTAAAAGGCTGGAAAAAAAAATTACAAGCAAAGAAGCTGGAGAAGCCATTCTAATATTAAATGAAATTGACTTTCAACCAAAAGTTATCAAAAAATATAAGGAAGGACACTTCATACTCATCAAAGGAAAAATCTACCAAGATGAACTCTCAATTCTGAACATCTGTGCTCAAATGCAAGGGCACCCACATTCATAAAAGAAACTTTACTTTTCATAAAAGAAACTTTACTTTTCACAAATCACACATCACACTCCATACAATAATAGTGGGAGACTTCAACACCCTACTCTCATTAATGGACACATCATGGAAACATAAACTAAACAGAGACACAGTGAAACTAACAGAAGTTTTGGACCAAATGGATTTAACAGATATTTATAGAACATTTCATCCTAGAACAAAAGAATATATCTCCTTCTCAGCACCTCATAGTACCTTCTCCCAAACTGACCATATAATCGGTCAAAAAACAGACCTCAACAGATACAAGAATATTGAAATAATCCCATGCATCCTATCAGATTACCACGGACTAAGGCTGGTCTTCAATAACAACAAAAACAACAGAAGGCACACATACACATGGAAGCTGAATAACGCTCTACTCAGTGATAACTACTGGTCTTTAAAGAAAAAAAAAAGTAATGGTTAATGAATCCTAATGATATTCTGCTATACCCATACCCATAGATAGTGCCTTGTTCAGTCATCTTCAGAGAAACTTCCTCCTGCCACAAATGGGAACAAAAATAAAAGCCCACAGCCAGACATTCCACAGAGAACACTTCGGGAACACTTATTCTTAAATGGGATGTCTCAATCAAATCTCTCTCCTAAACACGTAGGGGACCCTGAGGAAGAGAAAGCAGAAAGAATGTAAGAACCAGAGGGAATGGAGGCCAAGAAAACCAACATGACCAAAGCTCGTATGAATTCAGAGCCTGAAGCAAATGCTCAGAGCTTGCATGGGTCTGCCCCAGGCCCTCTTAGTATATATTATATTATATATATATATATATATATATATATATATATATATTATATAATATATATATTAGTCTATATATATATTATAGCTTCCAGTTTAGCGTTTATATGGGATTCCTGAGTATGCAAACAAGTGGGTCTCTGATTTTTGTGCTTTCTCTTGGACTCTTTTTATTCTGTTAGGGTGTTTTGTCCAACTTTGATGTGACAGCTTTTGTTTTATCTTAGCTTTTATTTTGTTATATTAAAAAAAATGAAACCTAGTCACTAGGATAAAGGTGAACAACTGAACTGTCACTCACTGCTGGAGTGGGAAAATCAGTTTTCTTCAATAGAGTGAACTAAGTTTATCAACCCCTCCAGGGCAGGCCTCATGTTCTAGAGAATTTGAACAACATACAATAGATACTGCAGGGTTTTTTTGTGTGCCTTTTGTTTGTTTACAGTTTGGTGAGATTGTTTTTGCTTTTCTTTTGGGTGTTGTTTTATTGGTTTGGGAGGTTTATTGTTGTATTGGGTTTTTGTTTAGCTTTGAGAAAGAACTTAAAGTTGGGTGGGTAGGGAGTAGGGATGATCTAGAAGAACTTAAGGGAGGACAAAAATATGATCAAAATACATTTTAATTTAAAAATTGTTTTAAATAATACAAACAAAATAAAGAAAATAAGTAAATATTATGATGTAAAAAGAAATATATATATATATATATATATATATATATATATATATTAACTGACTGAACTCACCCTAGTATGCAATAGAACATTAGAGCCTGTTCCTCCTGACTCACTTTGTATCTGTTGGCCAGTGTGTCCCTTCCCTCTCATCTCTTCCCTCTATCAGCCTTGAGGAAACACCACACTGTTCCACTTTTATGGGATCAACTTGTCCAACATCTGCTAAGTTAGCTCAGGCCGAATTTGTCTCTGCAGAGCTGGCTGTTTTCACTTTACATGTGAGAATGATTTTCTGATTTTGATATTCTTGGCATGCAATAGGTGCTCAATAGACACTGGTTATAGAAATGAATTGTGATGATAGTATCACCTAAATCAAAAATCAGGTACATGTTCTAGTAATAGTTTTTTTAAATCTACATGTCTGCTTTATTTTCATAAAGATGTTATGTCTAATAAAAATTGGCTCACTTTTTCTCCTTTACAAGCACCACTTAAGTTTAAAGTTTATAATTTTACCTTTTACACATACACTATTAGAACTGATTATTTCACCATTAAATGAATAAGATTTGAATTGATATGCCCTTTATCATTTTTTTTTTTTACTATTGTAATAATATTTCCTGGGAAGACAGAAACAAAGAAAAATTTAGTCACCCCAGATAGAATATTCAATGACACACCAAAGAAATGATTAGTTTGGCAAACCAATGAGTTTTATTTGGGTCATCTCCAGGGTCAGGGAGAGGTGTTACCTGCATGATCTTGTGCAGCATACCACTGGCTATATTATTCTCCACTTTCCAGCAACTGCTACTTTATCCTTAGGGAGGACCTAGAGCCTTGTGCAATTTCTGAGGTGCCTCAGAGTGGTTCCATGGGTCACATGGTGAGCTGCTTGGTAAGTGCCTCATGAGTGACCTCTTGCCGTTGGTGAACAGCTTTGTGCTGCTTGTATACTGTTCTCCTCCTAAAGGGAATTAGTGGGTCTAATCTTATAAGGTTCTTGTGTGAGTCATTACAATGCCTCTGATTTTAAGACAACAAAGGCACTGCTTGGAGGACAGTATTCTATAACACCTTTGATAATTTATCTTTTCCTTTGAGTAGCTGGGCACTACATGTCTTTCTCTCAACATTACAGCAAACTGTAAGTATAATTTATAATATCAGTAACTGAGTTCATGATCTAACATCTAATTCTGGTAAAATCTCCCTATAATATGGCCTTTTTAGGATAAATTCAGATAGTTTAGACATACATACTTTCTAATATCTAGTCATAAGAATTACGATTTTAATGGATAGACACAGTGAAACTTACAAAGCAAACAACACTGTGGCTACTTGTGCTGGTATTGTTCATACTCTACATTCAAACTCAAGTCCTGGGGAAAAGAGGTTGTATTGACAATACTTTGGGCTAGATAATAACCCAGTAGAAAAAAAGGGTTTGAATCTCTAAAACCCATGGATGTTGTAGTAGCACATGTCTCTGATACCGTTATTCTACAGAGATGGGAGGTCAAGACAGAAGTTCCAGAAGCTCACAGGGCAGCTAGCTTGGTGTACTCAGAAGTGAAGAAGAGGGACCCTGTCTGAAGCAAGGTGGAAGATTCCACCTGTGAGAGACACAGTCTCATTCTTCCAGGCTTCCCCGTCCCAGCTGAGGCACAGTGTAAGCTTCGGTTGTAAGTCTTGTCCTCTTGGAATGGAAGTGTAACAAGGAGGGTCAGCATGTTGTGTGCAGGGTGGTATGCAAGGGTCTAGAAAAAATGGCTTCCCCTGGCTTCTGTCTGATCGCCATCCTCCCTAAAGACTATCAATAACTATGGAAAGATAAAGAGCCTAGAAATTGCTATTAATGTGGCATGGTTAATTAGTGATTAAAGGAACTTTGAAAGGACAAGATGTTCTGTAACAAGATGATGTTTACATTAAAAATGATCCTGGGCTGGGGAAATGTACTAGACATGAAGGTTATGTAAGGAAAGAACATCCTTGTACCCTATGATACAGTCTCCACTGCTCTTTGAAAGTGCCTGGGATTTCTTTGGTCGACAGATAATAGATTTGCGTACTTCTGGCTATTATAAATCAGACCGCTATCAATTTAGTGGAGCATGTGTCCTTGTTATATGTTGGAGAATCTTTTCAGTATATGCCCAGGAGTGGTATGTTGGATTAAACGATGGGGTGTGGGAGAGTCCCCCATCTGCCCCAAGCTTGGGCCCCTCAGAGAGGTGGGATGTGGTCAGTTTGACCAAGCTCACCCTACAGCACCACTGGGTGGGTGTCCGGCTGTGAGAAGCCGAATGGGACACCACCCAGGGATGGAGGAGAGCAGCCTGATGTCCTGGATACCAAATGGATTCGGCTCCTTCTGGTTCCCAAGCTCTTGGGCATCCCAGGCACCTCTGGATGCTGAAGAAGAGCTGAGAATGGAGTGGGGTCTGTGGCTAGATCTAGCCCAGGCCAAGAGGGGGAAGGTGGGGAAAAGTGCTGAGGGGTCCCATGGGGATCGTGGTTCACTGGTTGGCTTAGTTTGGTGGCAGCCATTGCTGGGAGTGTTGGGAGGCCTTCTGCGGGAGACTAGATATGGCTCTTTAGACAAAGTCCTGTTCCATTGTTCCCCATGGGGCATCCTGATGAATAGAGACAGTCCATGGTTTCAGGGAACTTATTGTTATGGCAGAGAGTGGCATGAGTGAATCCGTACCCCACGATCTCAGGGAGGAGGATGGTTGAAATACCATTGTCTGGGAAGGGGAGAGGGTAAGCCTCTAGGTGCCTCATTCACATGGGGATGTCTTAAGGCTAGGTGACCATACCTCTACCTGTGTGTGACTGATGGTCACAAGAAGTTTTCTTCTATAATTTTGTTGAAGATATTTACTGGCCCTTTAAGTGTTGCCCTGCATTTTAACTAGTGATAATAGCTGCTTATTTGATAGCTCAGGCCTGGCTCCATTTGGCATAGAGGATAGGGGTAAAAAGTCTCTAATTTTTTTTTTTTGCTAAACAACTAGATCAATTCTATAGTTTATATTTTCTTTGGTTTCTTTTAGGACCAACTCTAGTATATTTTAAAAAGTATGTAAATTAGCCCTAAGTGACAACGTTCATTTAGAGTACAATTTTTACTAGACGTATTTAGATAGTAAATCCTAGAGTCTTGAATTTGAGTCTAGAGGTGACAGAGTGGCTTGATCTTACATAGGATATGTGAATTCCGTGCTCCAGCAGATTGTATATTCTTCACAGCTGTTAGAAATGCCTGGAAGAGCTTTGACTGAATGTGTAACTAACTATTCTGCACTTAAACACATGGCCTCTTAACTCTCATAGACTCAAGGGCTTAAGAAGATAATAAGGGTTTATTTGTTAGGGGTAGTAGGGGGAAATGTTATTAGGTTCCATACCAGAGTTTGTCTACCTTTGTTCCAATTCAAGTCCCTAAGACCCAGGTTGGCTGACTTGGCCCTCAGTGCATGGCTCTGGGTATAGAAGTGTTGGTCTGTGCTTCTCTTCAGTGTGTCTGATGTGAAATGGCCAAATGCTTCATACTGTAGTGACCTGAAGACGTCTGTGGTGGTATTTCTATATCTACAGGGGGAATCTTTATCTATGTGCAAGGCTACCAGAAGTAGTAGGAAGCTCATACATCTAAGAGCAGCCCTCTTTTAATGACTGATTTCACAGCTTCTTTGGCCCTTGGATAGAAATATCCTGAGAGTGAGTTCTATGAAAGTCTCCCAGACTTTCTTGTATTTTAAGTTTTAAGTCTAGCTTTTAACAGCTGAATCATTTTTTCTAGCCTCTCACAGACTTTCTTTTTCATCTTGATTAATTAATTTATTTTTATTATATTTCTCTTATTGAAAACAATTTTACATTTGAATATATTTTGATCATGTTTTCTCTCTGTCATCAAGCCCAAGTTTTTCCAAATCCTTCCTCCCAGGGTTTCAGTGGAAATACCCATGGAAGAAATTAGTTCATGGACACACTGACTTCAGCTTCTCTTCATTGCTTTCTTTTACAACTGTCCTGTATGGCTTCCTGCTTCCTGTGATCACTTCCCATAAACTTCTGTATTTGTTCAGTCTTTGTTTCAGGTGCTCCTCCTTGAGGGTTTCCAGTCTAAGACTTGATGTCAGGAGTGGTTGGGGGCAGCAAGTCCTTTGGATGATATCCTGAAGTTGAACACAGGGCAATGATTGTCCTACTGCTGTGGTTGACAGGTGTTGACAACATTTGCTTAAACTTTCTCAAGAGATGCCAGGAGAAGGGGAAACATCAGCCTATGCAGCAGTCATAGTGTCAAAAGATGTGGGAAATGGAGTCTAACAAGCTGTAAAAGTGGTTGACTGCTGCCAATGGCTATAGAAAGCATAAATAAAGAGAACTTATTCTAATTATCCAATTATCAACTCCAGACACAATGTGAGAACTAGAAGACATTTAAGGAGGTCTCCGGGCTCATTACCTTCAGCAATAAGGCACCCTGTCATAAAAGTTAAGGGAAGTTCTGGTTGAATAATACTGACAAAGGAGGCAAAGCCAATAACCCTAGAAAGCCTCCCACCCCCACCCCCATTCTAGAAAAAAGGAAAGGGAGACCCTAGAGATCTGGCATGTGCATGTTTAAGTGTGAACCTTGAGATGCCCCTGACATATAGATGGAGATGAACATGTCTTACTGTATGTGTGTCGGGGCTGCATTGAGGCAATTCTACAAACTGTGTAGCTTAAGACACAGAGATTTGGTGTCTCACAGCTGAGGAGGCAGAAGTCTGGAATTCAGGTGTCAGCAGGGGTGCTTTGTTCTAGGGCCCTCAGTGAAATGATTTGTTCCTGTCTCACAGCAAGCCTCTGGTGGGTATTGCCACTCCTTGACTTGTATGCATCACTCTATTCTTTGCTTCTCTTGTCACAAGACATTGTATCTTCTGTTTTACATGTTCTTCTTTTCTTATAAAGACACATGTCATATGGGACCGAGGCCCACTCTGCTCCAGAATGACTTCATCCTTACTTACACCTGCAAAGAGGCTCTTTCCAAATAAAGTCATATACAACATTTTTCTTGTCATTAACTGTTAGTATTCTTTTTGTATACATTCATGGGCACAGGGACAACATTGGATGCATGTAACAATCAAATCAGAGTAATTAGCATGTCTATCTTCTTAAACATTGAACATCTTTTCTATTAACATGTAATAAGTATATATATTTATGGGGCACAGTGTGATATTTCAATAAACAAATATAATGTGTGATGGTCAAATCACCTTCTGTTTGGAGTCTCTAAGATCCTCTTAGTTATTCATAAAATATAGTTTATTGTGAACTGTTGTCAGCACAGTGTGCTATCTGTGTTGATATCGATGCATTTTGAAGAGATACAGTTCCATCTACCGTATCTGGAGACCATGTCTCCAATGGGGACACATTATAAGGAGAAAAGGGTAATTCATCAAAAAAGAATACACAGTAGCAAGGATAAAGACTGTCTGGGGATGGACCTTGAGAGTCTGGGGGGAGAGGGGAGTGGAAGACACGGGGATTGACCTTGAGAGTCTGAGGGGAGAGAGGGGAGTGGAAGACAAGGGGATTGACCTTGAGAGTCTGGGGGGAGAGGGGAGTGGAAGACAAGGGGATTGACCTTGAGAGTCTGGGGGGAGAGGGGAGTGGAAGACAAGGGGATTGACCTTGAGAGTCTG